>CAUYRT010099084.1:0-25425 GCA_963574885.1 Lepilemur ruficaudatus | reverse complement strand
GGACCACAGGCATGTGCCACCATGCCCAGCTAATTTTTTCTATATATTTTTAGTTGTCCAATTAATTTCTTTCTATTTTTAGTAGAGACGGGGTCTCACTCTTGCTCAGGCTGGTTTTGAACTCCTGACCTTGAGCGATCCGCCCGCCTCGGCCTCCCAGAGTGCTAGGATTACAGGCGTGAGCCACCGCGCCCGGCCCTCCTTGTCTTAAATTCCTTCCAGGCAAGCTGAAGCCTGAGGCTCTGTCAGAGGCTCAGAGAGAATTTTAGGAGAAAGGGCTGGGCACACATGGAACTGGTCTAGTCTAGGTCTCCTGAGTATGGATCAAAAAAGGAACTGAACACTGCATTTTGGATGAAAGCTGTCTTGGGAAGTTCCAAAGTACTCTGGAAAAGATCTTGCTGGAAGGGGAGATGGAAGATCAGCAAGGACTTGAGCAGAAATGACGTCTATGACTGATGTGTGACATGTAGCTGGTGGGATGGAGGAAAGGACAGAGTCTACTGCAACCTCTGCAGAGAAGGAAGGAGACTTCTGGAAGTCTCTAGACTTCTCTTGTCAATGTCAGGCAGAGAGCTCTTGAAGACACTAAGCCAGTTCCAAAATCATCACATTTTATCCTCATGACTACACTGTTAGATAGAGACGGAAAACATTTGTGTCCCCATTTTTCAGAAGAGGGAACCTGGAACCCAGAAAGTTTATGTAAAAATTTCTGGGCCACATAGCAAAGCCAGGGGTACAAAAACATAGGTCTTTGTCTCTCTGTGGACCTCATCTTGCCAGGCTAAAGAAAAGAACATAGATAGTAGGTAGATAGTTAATATAGACAAATGTGTCTTACCATCTTGGCATACTCTGTATTCTTCTCTAGCTCTGATTTCTATAATTTCTGTAGCTGTAGATAACTATAAAATCTTATGACTTTCCCCATTGATCCATTTGTATTCTTACCTATCCTGTGTATTTTTGTGGTAGAATTCATCATCTAATTCTTTTTTTGGACTCCGTCTCGACATCATAGTAGATGGACATTCATTTACCCATGTTTGTATTTACAGATGGGAGGATATTGTCCAGGCCTCTAAGGAGGTGGACATTTACAACTGCTTAGTAGATGACTTATAGCTGTTAGTCTAAAAGGGAATTAATGAGATCTTTATTAGTCTGAAGTCAGACCCCAAAGTGGAGGATGCACCCAAGTGATTAGAACTATTTCGGCTTACTAAATCACCTGGGCACTATTATAATTATTTTGGAAGGAAAATACCCTCTCACTACATCTTTAAAAGGAAACAGTTTTCTGAATCATTTATTGGGCTTAAACAAATATTATCATTAGGAAACCACTACTTATCCCTTTAAAAATGATTTTTTAAAGTGGTGAAGACATAACCATATATAATAGATTAGTATAAAGTTATGAATTATGTAAAGAGGACAAACTAATGACTTCCTAGGCATAAACTATTTCAAAGAATCAAAATTACTGTTTGTGATAATGAGAAGAGTGTCTTTGACTTCAAAACCATTATAAGTAGGGCATCAGGCTCTTTGTAACATGAGTCTTAGTTTCCCAAAGATTGTATAGGCACATGCTGAGTTAGGAGAACAAGGAAGGAAATTTATGTCAGAGCTTTCTTCCTGCCTCAGGTGAGCCTTATTATTAAGAACTGTCAGAGGAGTAAAGAGTCTTACAAGGAGGGGTTCTAAATCTTAATTCCTGGGACCTTTGCTGTGATTGTTTCGTGGTAGTGCTAGGAATGCTTGGACGAATCTTGTCTAATTTGTCACCTGTGCAGTGGTGTAGGTAATTATGTAATGAGGGAGGTAATTCTGAACCCCTTGTGCAATAAAGTGGTAGGGTTTAGTTTAAACCAGAATCTCAGAGCAGCAAGTTGAACTTCCTTTGTTCATTTTCTTCATTCTGCCTCTAAATCCCTTCTTCTCTCCCTCCCATCCATCTTCACCTGAAAGTTACGTTCCATCTCAATATCCAATTCACTCCAACAGATATCTCTGATATCTCTGATATCTCTAGTTGATCAAATATCTGAGACTATCTTCTTGTTATTTTGCATTACATGTTGTGGGAGATATAAAAATTAGTTAGATGCAAGTCCTCATCTAGTTAGGAGAACTACCTGTGTAAAAATAGAGCCAACTAGACACTCAGATAATGCAATGCCAGGCGATGGTAAATGTCTGGCACTTGGTGCAGACAATAGGAGTTACATAAATTCAGAAAAAAAAAAGACTCTTTGGGTTCAGGTAGTCAGGGAAGGCTTCTCAAAGATGAGAATTGAGTTGAACAATCCT
The DNA here is from genome assembly GCA_963574885.1 of Lepilemur ruficaudatus. Lineage (NCBI taxonomy): Eukaryota > Metazoa > Chordata > Mammalia > Primates > Lepilemuridae > Lepilemur > Lepilemur ruficaudatus. Next base: position 23,106 of record CAUYRT010099084.1, on the reverse strand, counting down.
TGGTGGCTAGAGTTCATATATTAATACAAGACAAGTCCAAGAAACTTTACCTGAATGGCTTGCATACAAGTCGTACTCAAATGTGGCTGTTTGGTTGCAAAATGACACAACCCAACTGCCACATGCTTCGTTTATTGTGGGTTCTAAACATTCTTTGTTATTTCTCTGTGTCCAAGCGCACATTTTTTATTTTTTTATTTTTTAATTTTAAAACAATTTCAATAGATTTAGGGAGTACAAGTAGTGTTTTGGTACATGAATAAATTCTACAGTGGTGAAGTCAGGGCTGTTAGTGTACCCAATAGGTAATTTTTGATCCTTCAGCCTCCTCTGACCCACTCTTCTGAGTCTCCCAAGTCTATTATACCATTCTGTATGATCATGTATGCCCATCGTTTAGCTCCTACTTATATGTGAGTACATGCTATACTTGTTTTTCCATTCCTGAGATACTGCACTTAGGATGATGGCTTTCAGCTCCACCTAGTTGCTGCAAAAGACATTATTTCATTCTTTTTTATGGCTGAATAGTATTCCATAGTAGATACATAGATGACATTTTCTTTATCCACTCATCAGGTGATGGGCACTTAGGTTGATTCCATATCTTAGCAATTGTGAATTGTGCTGTGATAAATATATGAGTCCATGTGTCTTTTTGATAAAATGACTCCATTTCCTTTGGGTAGATACCCAGTAGTGGGATTGCTGGATCAAATAGTTGGTCTACTTTTGGTTCTTTGAGGAATCTCCATACTGTTTTCCATAGAGGTTGTACTAGTTTACATTCCTACTGACAGTGTATAAGAGTTCTCTTTTTACCACGTCCATGCCAACATCTATTGCTTTTTGATTTTTTAATTATGGCCATTCTGATGGGTAAGATGGTATCTTATTGTGGTTTTTTAATTTGCATTTCCCTGATGATTAGTGATGTTGAGCATTTTTTCATGTTTCTCGGCCATTAGCATGCTAAAATAGACTTGCTTATATAGCGTTGTGCTATAACTGTAGTTGGATTCGAAATGAGAAGTCAGATATAGGCAAGGTGGAAATGTTAATGGAAAGATTAACATAGAGGCAGTTTATCTGATAACAAGCTGTCAGGAGCACAACAAAGTCAAAAATCAAAACAAAGGTAAGAGTATAAAACTCAGCAAATAAACTGGAACCAGTTGGCACAGGGTATCAGCAATCACATAGACATGGGATGCTGGACATATGGACACCTCAAAACTGAGTCTACTTTCCACTTCATGGACTTCATGCTAGAAGAGAGAACCAAGGCAAGAACTGGATAAGTAAGGCTCTGTAATAGACAGCAAGTTAACCACTGAGTAGAAGTGATTAGATTGTGGTATAGTGAAGTATGTGTGGCAAAACACAGAGACTAATCTTTATACTCAATATGCTTTTGGGGGTTTCAAATAGTGCATAGTTTACTTAGCTCAAATTTCAGATAGCAGAGCAAGAAAATACATGATATATTATGTTTAAAAATTGATTGTAGGGAAAAGTAGTCCTATTGCTCCTGATATATGCTAACTGGAGCTCTCTTAGAGTGCTGAGGTTTGATCTAATCAACACCTAGGACCATCAAAGGTCTGCTGGAACTTCTAGGTCAACTTTTCACATGCCTCTAATTGTAGCACTCATCTTCTCAATGTAGATGAACCTTGTGATTTTCAATGAAAGTGCTCATGGAAGACCTTTAAAAACCAAGACCTGTGTGTTCTTCATGAAAATGTAAGAGTCCCTGACATTTAGGCTAACAGAAGGAGTTGCTCTGATATTCTTTGCTAAGTTTACAAGATTTGGCTGAAACTTCAAGCGTCTGTCCTATCATGGTGAAGTATTAGTCACTCTTTAAAAGCTTTAGCTTACTGTACTCTGGTGTGCTGAATGTGTTAAATGCCATGAACTATGTGACTGGTGGGCAGACATATTACTCAGATTCAAGAATTTTTTTTAAAAGAACTATTGACTACATAGAGTCATTTAGCTTCACGGAGCTGAGACCTAGGCATTCAAATCCTTTGTGAGAAGAAGAGCGTAACAGAAGGGAACCACAGTGACCATTAGAGTTAGACAAGTCTTTTAAATATTGTCTAATGTAGCATTCTCAAAATGTTTTCCTGGCTGGGCGCAATGGCTCACGCCTGTAATCCTAGCAGTCTGGGAGGCTGAGGCGGGAGGATCCCTTGGGGTCAGGAGTTCAAGACCAGCTGGAGCAAGAGCAAGACCCTGTCTCTATCAAAAATAGGAAAAATAGCCAGGTGTGGTGGTGCGCCCCTGTAGTCCCAGCTACTTGGGAGGCTGAGGCAGGAGGATCACCTGAACCCAGGAGTTTGAGGTGGCAGTGAGCCATGATGATGCCACAGCACTCTAGCCAGGGTGACAGAGCAAGCCTCTGTCACAAAAAAAAAAAAAAAGTTTTCCCACTAATTCTAAGGTATGGCAACATATTACCAGACGAAAGGTTCTCATATCAAATAATTTGTGGGATACCATGTTAAAGAAAGGCAAGGAAGTTTCTTTGCAGTAGGACTTCTTAAAAACTTTAATATGCTAATACGCATCTGGAATCAAGTAGGTTACCAGCTTATTTCACTAAGACCTTTGTTTCATTTCATGGACATAGTTTCTGAGAAATGTTGATCTATTTTCTTTCCAGAAAAGAAAGCCAGAGCCAGAGGAGTCGTGGGCTTTGCCTAAAGTTACAAAACTACGCACAAAGAGCTATAGAATGATTTACCTGAATGATGAATCACCGTGGTGGTATACCACTGGATGGAAAAAATAACAAAGAAGAAAAGAATGGTGGCCATTCCTGAAACAATTAAGGTTGCAAATTCGAGGTTTTGAATTGCATTGGACAAAGAAGCAAGGGGCAGCAGGAAGGAGCCTTACACCAACCCAACGGGATCAGTCTCTGACTTATAGGGCCATACAGAGCACTTAGGCAAGGCCATAGTTCCTAGCCACCAGAGAAACTTACCATGCCATCTGTATAGTAACTCTCATTCACATGGAAAAGATGGATTTCCGGAGGGACCGTGTGGACCATCAGTTAAAAGAGGGCATTAATCTCTAATAATGAGCATTTATTTTGGCTTATATATCTTCTGGGAAATATATAACACAGTGTATATTAGTAATACATTTTTTGTTTTTAAGTTTTCACTAGAATATTATTCCAAGCATGCCTAGAAAAACACTATTAGAGAGGGGCTTCACTTTCCATTATTAATTTTAAGAGGAAAAGTTTATAGTAGGATTTGTGACCCACAGTCACAGACCCTAAGTGTTACATAAATAACAGAGGCAACTGCAAAATGATCTTATGTAAAGTCGCTCTACAAAATGCATGTTTAATTAGCACCTACTAATAAAACAGATGCATGTGAAATTATTTAGGGTGACATGTACTGTTCTGAACAATACAATATCAGCTCAGGATGCCAAGGGCACTCAACATAACCTGTTTTTAATTGAGCAATTTATCACCAAACAAAATAAGGACAGATTGTGTTTTATATGTTTCTGTAGTACATCATTATCCAACAATAAATGCAAAAATAAATTACAAAAAAACAAACTTTAAACAAGAAAAAAATTTAAAGACACAGATCTTTTTAGAGTTATCTGTCTAAGGATTTTAGGTGAAAATTAAGAAGTAGATCGACACCATGCTGGCTATTTTAAAAGCAAAACTTTAGTGCTTTCCTTGTAACTTGACCACATGATTTTCAATATATTGTAAGGATTGCCTTTGAAGAATATCTGAGAAAAGTTTTAAAGATATGACTCTCAAATTTGGAATTTATTTTGGCTTTGTAAAAATGCGACATGAAAGCTTTCTTTTAGTTGAAATATTAATAGGTTATTTTCCAAACACACACACACACACACACACACACACACTCATAGAGTCAAAGAAATAACTGGCAAATTACATGGTGAAAAACAGCAAAAGGAGAATATAAATCAGGGCTGCCCTTAGGAGGTTTAGTATCCAGAACTATCCTAGGAACTTCTCAGTGTGGGATTGATTAATCATTCTTTGGCAACAACTCTAACATTTATGATTAAATGAATGTCAAAGCCATTCTTCAAGGGAAAAAGAATTCACAGAGCATTGGTGCTAGAGAGAAATATGGAAAGGTCAAAGGGCAGTCCTTTTGTTTGCCTTGAGACCATCTGTGGCATGGTGGTGACTAGGGTTTATTGTGCGTATCTGACCCTCAAATCTTTTTTATTTCAGGACCAGCTGTATCACCTGTTTCTCACCCAGTAACTGTCTCTCCCTGTTGCCGCATCTCCCTGCCTTCTCAGCCTAACTTTTGTCCTTTGAAGTCACTGTTGCTGCCTGGGGCCTCAGTCCTGCAGCATCAGAGTGGGACCCTGAAGTGACTTTGTTGCTGGACTAAAACACGTGAAAGATTCTGAAGCTCACTGTGACTTGTAAGAACTACGGATTCAGAAGTCTATAAGGAATTTGTTTATTCCTTTCTCCATACAAAATGCAGGAAATATTTTGGGTGCCTACTGTATTCAAGGTGCTAAGCTAGGTGCTATCAGGTGAAATGGGCCTGTTATCAAGGAGGTGATAATCTAGTAAACATCCTAAGGAGAATTTTTCATAGGATGAAGATAAAGGAGCTAGGGTAAGAACTTACAGATGTGTGATTCCCTTCCTAGGCGACCCCACCTACACCTGTGAAGTTAATCAGGTTCGTGGAGTCCTGGCCTGATGGGGGAGGAGCTGATCTCCAATTGGGTTTCAGGCCCTTTCATTCACGTTTTTGATGAAATATTTCCGACATAGTTGTGAGTGTTACACCCTGCAATGGTTATTGTGCGCTCACATCTTATGTAACAGAAATTATTTATTTATGCCTGTCTTACAGCAAAACAGATTTAAAGTGCCATACATAGAGAATCTGAAGTTTTAACTATAACAACATGAATGTATTTTAAATGCAAAAACCTCTCCACTTAACGGAATGTAGTGATGAATTATTTTGTAAACTGAAAACTATCTTTGAAATGTAAATATTAGCCTTATAAGGTCTTTGGCTTAAAAACTAGGATTTGTATATGCTTGGTTCTCCAAAAGCAAGACATGCTTATACATATTTTTTAGGGGAAAAATTCCAGCACTGGCTTAATATTTTACATGTTGAATTCCGTATAAACTTTATATACTGCCATCACTTTCCTTTGGCTTCACTTTCTCACTTACTTCACCTGTTTTATTTCTCATCTTCTTACACTGCAAGTCTCTATGTCAGCTGCCTTAAATCCTTTCTGTAACTAGATAGGGTGTTAAGTAATAAATAAAATATAAACTGTGTATCTTCTCTCTGACACAGCATATCCTTATGCTGATATGCCAGGCCTAGGTTAGAGGCAAAAGAATCACACTCAATTCCATAGTACCATTTAGAACATTCACTCATTAGACACCATAACGCTCTGTTCGGTTTTTAATTTATTAACAGCCACTTTCTGTTAAAGACCAATGCCTTTTGCGGCTCTAAAAAGCAGGGCATACAGTTTTGCTCTTGAAGACGTGATTAACATGTTCTTTTGGAAGGATGTTTCAGATATAACTTTTACATATGAATAAGAAAAAAAAAATATCCAGTTCTGCCAGCTCTTTAGCCTCTTTGAACATCAGAGGCCGAGAAAACAACATTTTCAAACCTTTTATGTATCAACAGAATAAAATATTTTGCAGACACACTAGTCACATATGGTTATCCCAGAATATCACAATCCATGAATATGGGTGTTATTGTTTTTTGTTCTGCAAGAAAGCTTCACACACTCTTTCACAGATATGCCAAGGATAGTTTGATTCATAATAGATTCATAATAGATGCTGCAAGATGAACACATGAACTGCCTGCAAAGTAGTTACCCATGCTTTATCTGCTGTTGACAAAGATAGCAGCAGTTTCTTTGCCTTGGAGTGAGAATAAAAAAATTTAACTATTGGTCTGAAAAGCAGATGAGAGGAGGATGAAACTGAGTGGAGTCATGTGATAAGGCGACTTCACTATTCTTTACTTCAGTAAGCCTTCAAAAAAGAATACCTTTTTTTTTCTTTAACAGTTTCTCCCCCACTGGAATGTGAATGGTAAAGGAGATGTCATCTGCAAAATCCTTTCATATAGTTTGAGGGAAAGTATTATCAATTGCATATAACTATTTAATATAATAAAGCCAATTAATGTTTGTCATCCTGAAGGCCACTCTGCTGATAAAGCGAATACTCTCCCTATTTACCTGCAGTGGCTTTTGAGATTGCCTCTTCAACATTCTCACCATCCCCCTGCCATTGTTCGGCATATTGATCCCTACCTGCGGGGATAAACCCTAATTGGTCTAAGCTAATCATGGTAACCCCATGCTGCCGGCCAGTGATTGGCTCATAAACCCAGATGTAGGCCAATCAACACAGAGCATTCACTTGCACAGGGTCATTGGTCAGGAATGGTTTTATGACCCAGTTCAGCCAACAAGAAACAAGGGAAATTTGTTGGGGGCTTCAGGCAAGTTCCCTTGCCCTTAGCAGAGAGACACAGGAAGGGATACACTTCCTTTCCTCTCAAACTATAGAGCACTGAGGTGAGACCTGGTAATATTGTAGCATTTCCCTGCCAGCTTGAGAAGGAAGAACAGAGAAGAGGGAGAGGGCAGGGTCTTGGGATCACAAGGAGACAGATAAGAAGTCATATGTAACATCTGACTTACCTCTAGACTTTTAGTTATGTGAGCCAATAAAAGTCTTTATTGTTCAAACCACTTGACTTGGATTTTCTGTCATTTGCAGACAAAATCATCTTATCTAATACAGCACCTTAACGATTGCCAAGTTTAACACGTGCGGCCATTTCATCATTAGCAAGGTAGTCTACAAATCACAGACAATTCTAAGAGCAGAACCAAGTTATTAAGTGTCAATTTAATAATACTGAGCCTGTTTCAATTTTAGAGCAATGAGCCAGACTTGGCTTCCAGCCCTGGCTCTGCCACTCACAACCTGTCCTTGGAAAGTTTACCTGGCTTTCTTGGGGGTTGAGTTACATCCTCTGTGCATTCTCTCCAGCTCCACAATTTCATTAAACAGCTCAATCAGTTTCAACAGTACCGGAGAAAGAACTTATGTGCCAGGCAGTCTCTTAAGCATCAAGAATAGAACATGGAGACAAGGTTCCTGCTGCCATGGAGCTTAAAATCTGCAGTGGTTCTATTTAGCCCAGTGCAACTAAACTGACGACAGTTAAAGGAATGGGGACTGAGCAAGAGGGTGGTCTTGATGTTTCTGTAGGAGGCCCAACAAAAGTGATCAGAATTTTTTGGTTTGAACAGATGAAGTCGGGGAGAAAAATGATTTGTACACAGACAAAGTAAATACAGAACAATCGTTCATATTTCTTTCCCCAAGAACCATTCTTGAAGCTCAAAATAGAAAAGTTTAGAATAAATAGAAAAGAGTTTCAACTCTTTCTTCTATCTGAGAATCTGGGGGGTCGGGTACTTTGGGGAGGGGCTTTGTAATTTGCTCCAGTTTAAAATTAGGGATTTTGGATCTTTTTTTATGGGTTTCTGGGGAGAAATTCTTAACCTCTCTGCTTTGCACCTGTTCTGCAAAAGATAGACAGAAAGTAGATTGTGGTTATTGACTTTTCCATCCTCTTATCGAAGGGTGCAGAGTGTTGGGAGGTCTCTGAGCAACAGAGTATCCTAAGACAATTCCTAGAGCGGCTTCCAGGGTCTGTGGAGGCCCTGCATCTTTGCCCATAGAAACGATCAACGCTAAAGACTCGCCTCAGCTTCCTTCTTTGATTAGTGATGGTTCTCACCAGGGTGGCCATGCAGAGGCAGCTTCCAGTTGGAGAGCCCCTTGTGCCTTTTTCTATTGAGTTCCTCCTAGTTCTTACCTCTGCTGACTACATCAAAGCTTGCCATGGGACAAAGCCAAATGTGGTAGAAAGAACACAAACTTTGGGATTAAACGGAGTTGAGCTTGAATTCCTTACACATTGTGTGACCCTGGGCAAGTTATTTCCTCTCTGATCTTCAATTTCCCCACCTACAAATTGTGAATAATACCTCATACTATTGTATTCAAGTTGTACTAAGTACTAAACTTGACAGCATTTGCAAAATATCCAGAAAGTGCATGGTATTAAGAAAATGCTCAAGAAATGCAGCCTCACTTCTTCCTTCACAGAATCCCTCATAACCTGGTCGGCTGGAAATCACTGGCCACCATCTGAGTCATTGACCACCATCTTGCTCAGGTCTCAGCAAGGTCCCTCACTGAACACTCTTTTAAGAAACAGATCTTCTGAAGAATCCATGAAAGCATGCTGAGAGCTGCATTTGGAAAGCAAACCTGGGCAACATCTCATGGTGTTCCATTCCTTCCTGCATCCTCTGCCCTTTTCTTCTTTTTTTCTTCTGATCCTAGTGTATTAAAGAACTCCTTTCAAAGTCTTCTTCATAGAATCTTTCTCCCAAAGGGGACATGGGCATATATATAGATCACTTCCCAGGAAGAGCCATAGTTTCCAAGAGAGACACATAACTCCAATTTAATGGTGAGCCGTCTTGACTGAGGTTCAATTGCATGGGAAATTCTAAGATGATGGCAACAGTTTTATTTAAGAGAAGATACAGAATAAAATATGATTTTTAAAGATTTAGCTGTACTCACTGAAGATAAAACTGTAATAGGTTACTAAGACACTACAGAATGTGTTGAGGAACATCTCCAAACCCTTGCGGTTGAAAGTATAGAGCAATCTTTTGCCCAAAATTTCTTTAAATCAACAGAGACAACCTTGACTATCACTTTGTGACAATATTACAAAGCTAATGTTTTCTTGTACTGATTTTTATTTTTGCATTCATAAAAATATATTACATGACTACAGTATGTTAGACTCTCCACCTTCTGTTGCAAAGACATAAAGATAAATCAGAAATGGATACTATTGTCAAAGAGTTTCAAAGCGAATGGTTTTGAAATAAAGCAGCCTTTCTTAGAACATTGAGGTTCTGTCAGGCATTTTGGAAACTTTTCTAGTGGATAAGATATTGGACTGATAATTGTGTTATTTGGCTCACTAAAAGTCTATAACCTGTAGGAGCTTCTGTCTCTCTATATTTAAAGTGGGAACAAAGTAGAGAGTTTTGAGAAGTGGATCTCAGGATAAAATTGATGTGATCCTACTGAGAAATAAAAAGCACTTTTGCTGTTATTTAATGACACAAAAGAACATATTTCTTGGGCAGGAGATATATCCCCAGCACTTGTGACCACATGGGGCATAGAAGAAGCCCTCCATGGTGTTTCCTAGAAAAGAAAAATCCCTGAGTGCGGGGCTGAGAGTTGACAGATTGGTGGATCTTAAGGTAAAAATACTGGGAGGAAAATCAATCAAAAGAAAATAATAAAATACGGAATTTCTCTGTGGAAAGACATTTTCCTAATGGGTTAGAAATATTGTACATGAGAGCACCTCAATTACATGTAAAGGCCCCAAATAATGGGCAGGAATCATCCCAGCTATTGAAGGTGTGAGACCTATGGCTTTACCGTTAGCAAAAGAGATTAAGAGGAGATGAGAAAAGTCTTTAGAGGGTTGTGAGTTGATCTCACTTTTTCCAAATGGAGGAAAACTATTCTCCTCTGTTAAATATTTAATTCCCAGTAGGCTATGGACACCAACCAAACAGAACATTATACCCTCTAGTGCCTATGTGCCCTGACCACAGCTTTTCCCATCCTTTCTCTTTTGTGTCTTTTCTTCTTTGCTTTTTTCATCCTGTTTCTCTTTCTCCTCCTCTTCTCCATGAGGGACCCTCAATATGGCCAAGACAGAGGAAAAGGAATGTTCTGTTCCATTTTCCCTACCTCAAATTACTTTTTATAGTGTGTAGTCCTACTACTGTACCTTAAGGATTTTGTTTCCTGAATGCATTGACAAGACAACAAAAATACCGATTGAATAATTTTTTTCCCAATGAATATAACAATTTTCTAGAGCCACAGAAAAATAAAAGCATGTGTTAGTTGAAAAACAAAATGTATCCGAAATGTATCCAAAGCAGTAATCATCTTACGGTCTGTCACAACCAGAAATTTCAGGAGTGGTAAGAGTAACTAGCCATCATTCAATCAGTGTGCTGAGGGCAAGAAGGAGAACATAAATAAGGAAGTAGGAGAGAGGACGTGAAGAGGAGAGGTCCACAAGAAGTGAGCTCAGTGAGCTAGGAGCCACTGTGAAAAACCTGTCAGTCTCTTCAGGTGCTCTGCCTTCATCTCTTACCTACCCATTAATTATAAGGAAATAAACCGTGACACCTCTGTACATTTTTGCTTAACCACCAATGGCCATAAACAGTGGCATAATGTCAAATTCTGTCCTCTCCTATCTCTGTGTTTTTTCTGATAGCCTTCTATAAATGTGCAATCAAGATTGCATTGAAATGCAGGTGACTGGGAATCTGTCTCCCACTGTCTCATCCAAACTCATGGCAGGTAACCTCAACCCCTACACGTGACTGTCTGAAACTTGCAGGGATGAATGTCCTGGGAACAAGCCTCTAAAATAGGGGCACCCATTCTCTTGGTGGGGGGATAATGATGGTTTTTGGGAGATATTAGTACCTGAAGGCACAGGATAAACTAGATGATATTTGTCTTGTCAATTTTACTTGAAGATTTGGTGGAAAGAATATTTTTATTTTAATGCAACCATGAAGTGGTGTGTGTTTGTGTGTGTGAGATAAAAAAAATCTGTAGCAAGTTTAAAGATAAAACAAGAAACTTCAAAAAATTTCATGCTTGCTGCTGCCTCCTTCAAACTCTGACCTCGGACCTTAAGAGGTGTTCCTTCATTCTCCTTTGCCATTAGGAAATAATTCAGAAGAAATATTTAAAAACCACTTCCCTAAGAACATAGGGAAGTACATTTTCCCCACTATTCTGACATTCTGTTGTACCCTCCAGCACCCAATCCATCCCCAGATTAATGGGTGGAGAGTTATTGCGGAGTCATTTTAATTTCTGAGACTGGCAGACTTGGTGTGTTTTCCAAGATGAATGCGGGAGAGGGATGGAAGATAAAGGAGGGAAATCTGCCTCTGAGAGCCGAGAATGAAAGCTCACATCATTAGAGTGAATAAAATCACATCTTCACTTCTCTGGGAAGAACTTTTGAGGTAAGGACTGACATTTCCCAATTCTAGGGAATGAAATTAGCTCCTCAAGTTTAAAACTTCCCAGAAACCACTGCAGTGAGTAGAAGATGGGGAAGGGGGTGGCGGGGAGATTTCATTCCCCTGATTTATCTGTTCTTTGTTTTGGTTCCTAACTGGGTCATTGTATTGGCAGGGGGCCTACAGCTTCAAACTGTGTCTTTTCATAGTTTTCAGTCATTTTCATTGAAGGGGAAACCTTCCTTTTTAATGAAGGCTCCCAACAACCTGTTATCTGAAAGAAATCTTAGAAATGGGTCATCCTTAGAAAGAATCTGAAGGAGAGGTGGGTGGGAGGAGGGGGGGACTTCTTGAAAGGAGGTCAGATCACACTGGTAAAAATCAAAATTGCAGTGTTTATGGAGATGAGTTGTCTTTTAGCATTCTCTTTGCCCCGTCACAACTATCGTCACGCTAGACCCAGCCATTGTCACATGTAGACCTGTAATGCCACCATTTGTTTCATCCATTTATACCAGAAACATTTAGTGACCACCTATAAGTGTTGGCATGCATGCTGCAGATTGAAAGATGAATGGATTTGTTTTTCAGAAAGCTCATCATACATAAATAAGTAATTATAAGATGACGACAGGGTAATAGATGTAGACTCAGGTTATTATGAAAGCTCCAAAAATGGTCACTGGACCTGGTGGTGATTGTGAAGTTTGATTGAGATGGTGGCTGAGAATGATCAGGCTCCTGTCCACTGCTTCAGCTTCACCCAATTCCACTCTTCCCCTATTCACCATGCTCTGGCTGCACAGGTTTCTTCTTTTGTTCTTCTAACATGCCACGCTATTTCCTGGAGGTGACTCTTGCTGTCCCCTCTGCCAGGAATACTCCTGTGCTTGGCTTGACTGCCTCCCTCTCATCTTTATTCACATCGTGGTGTCCTAAGTTCATTGGGGTAGGTTGGGCTATGGTGTATAATGTCTTAGGCAAAATGAAGTTTATCTGTCACTCATGGAATAGTCCAGGGTGGGTGTTCCAAATTGGCAAGTGGCTCTCTTGATACAAGGTTTCAAGTACCCACTGTGTGGCCCTGCCATCCCTTTAGGATTCCTTGTTGTCTACATTCAGGTAGTAGAATGGAGGGGACATACCCATGTCTTAAAAAGTTTGACCAGGGCTGGGTGCAGTGGCTCATGCTTGCAATCCCAACTCTTTGGGAGTCAAGGTGGGAGGATCACTTGAGGCCAGGAGCTTGAGACACGCCTAGGTACCAGAGCAAGACCCCGTCTCTACAAAAAATAAAAAAATTAGCCAGGCATTGTGGCACATGCCTGTAGTCCCAGCCACTCGGGAGACTGAGGTGGGAGGATCGCTTGAGCCCAGCAGTTGGGGGATGCAGTGAGCTATGATTGTGCCACCACATTCTAGCCTGAGTGGCAGAACAAGACTACGTCTCTTAAAAAAAAAAAATTGACCAGAAATGGTACTGTGTCACTTGTGCTCACATTCCATTGGCGAGAATGGTCATACCTGAATGCAAGAAGAGTCTGGGAAATGTAGTCTAGCTGTGTGCCTAGAAAAAGGGCAAGGAGACATTTGAGGACCTGCTGTTGCATTGTGTGACACTCCCCCACACCTCTTCCCTGTTAATCTACATCACATCCTCCTACCAACTCCCTTTACAGCACTTACTACAGACCTGACGTCACCTTGTTTATGGATTTACTTTATTGTCACACTGGCTCCCTCCACCAGAATGTCAGTTCTTTGAAGACAGGGATTGTGACTGCTTAGTTCATGCTGTCTCCCCACGCTTAGCAGAGTATTTGATGCCTGGGAGTCAGTCAGTAAAAAATCATTGACTGAAATAACAAATGGATGAATGAGTAGAGTCTTAACAGATAAGCAGGAAAGTGGGGAAATGTGTGCGTGTGTGTGTGTGTGTGTGTGTATGATGGGTGTGAAGAAGGGCCTTCCAGGCAGAGGGGATAGTTTTAGCAAAGACACAGAGGTGGGAAATAGCACAATATGTGCAGAGAATTACCAGAACTGGGTAGTATATGGAAGGTAAAGAAGGGCTGTTGATCGTGCTAGAGATGTAGGGAAGAGCCAACCTTTTGCTCCTACTCTTCTTCAAAGACTTTCAATATTTAACTGTGGTTTGATTAATACAATTTCCATGGTTCACGAGCCTCAAGAGGTTCCTCTTTTCTATAACATACTCCAAAGTCCTTCCATGGTTTGATCAACTTTATTCCGCCAACCCTACTTCTCACTGTTCTCTCTTCCTACATTTCCCATGTGAATTTCCACAACCTTTTGTCTGTTACTCCGCTGGTGCTGTTCCTCCACCTGGTATATCGCCTTTCTTTTTCCCCAGGTGGAACCTGTGTTCTAGTTAAATTTCATCATTTTCTTGATCATCTCAGCCTGTAGACATCTCTCCCTTCTTTGAATTTCTTTTATTTGTTTAAGTATTTAATTAGGTATAAAGTATATAGTAGTACTCTCCTGTATTATTTCATTATTTGTGTGGTGGGCTTGTCTCCCTGACAATATTTTAATCTCCCAGGGTACAGGGACTGTGTCTGATCTGATGTCATTCATCTGACAGCCCAGGACCAGGCATATCATCTGCTCTGTCCCCCACCTTCAGCTGTGTTCCTGACAGTGACAAAGACTTGAGATGCAAAGTTGCATAAGACACCTTATTCTTGAGACCCACACAGCTTTATGGTAGAGACAGGTAATTTCAGGGCCAGAAGTAGTGAGTTACTTCCTTCTAATCAAGATTTAGGAAGTATCAATATGTGTCCCGGTTGTAAGAATAGTCCAGTGGGCCACGTAACCAATTGTCACTCCTGACAGTCTCTAAGCTAATCCTTTGGGAAGAAAGAGAGGAGTTACAAATTGTAGCTAATATCTCCATTCACATTGTCAGAGTGTTCTTTTAAAGCTTTCAAAGGAAACTAAAATTTCAGTTAAACTCAAGGCAAAGGGCATTACTACCAAATTTTATATCTGTTGGTTTATGATCAGGAAGACAAACCCCACAGTTCACTTGGGTTGTACTGAAGCTGCAGGAAACAAGCTGTTGGCTGTTAGAAAGCATTAACCACTGGCTGGGTGGAGATGATGACCCAAGGACCATTTTTGGTTTGCCTGAATTATTAGAGGCAGCCTGTGCTCTGAAAGGAGGTGGAATCAACAGTGGTGGCACTTTCATTTTTCCTCTTTCCCAGCCTGGCTTTCCAATGCTGTTATCACTGACAGTGTTGACATACTGTGATTTCTAAAGGGGAGAGAAGGAAGCTCAGGAGTAGAGTACCTCAGGGAGCCTGTAGCAGGATAGGATGAGAAGGGCTGGTTTCCTCAATAAAGTCCTCTTGTATCCATTATTCAGTGTCACCATGGGCATTTAACACTTCTTTTATTCTAAGAGTCTGTATAGATACCCCTCTCTTCTGACTTTATATTCTCTCCTTGAAGGAAAACACAGCTGGACAATCACAGTGGACTATGGAGCAAAACAGGTACACATATATCTGAATATAGTACATTTATTTATTCAGTTATTTGCAAGAATGAGAAATAGGAGAAGTATGGGTGAGTGAATTCCACCTTAATTTTTTAAGGAGTTTCTATCTCCTCTACTAGACCTTTGCCAAACAGAAAAATGTCTCTACCCTTTCATACTTTTACCTCTTCACCTTACCAAGCTCATTCTCTGGTAGGCTCCAACGGATGGCTAGAGGGAAAAGGGAAAAATTCAATGGCCTAGATAATTCCTAAGCTTGATATTTAGAGCCAGCTATCTTGGCTTTTCTTGTTTCCCTTCTTTCTTTTATCACCTCCAATTTACCCATCTTGTCTATGCCCCACTATCCCAATGTTACTGGCCTAGTGCCGATCCAAGGCTGAGGTCTCTCAGCCTGTAGCCTCATGCCTTTCATTCCACACATGTAGCAAGGACAGTAAGTACTCATAAATATTCCATGTGATCCTATATATTCCCAGCCCCTTCGGGTTAGACGGAGGCCACATGCCTAGTTCTGACCAGTGGTGCCTTAGTCCATTTAGGATGCTATAACAAAATACCCCACACTGAGTAGTTTATAAACAACAGAAATATGTTGCTCATATTATAGTTCTGGAGGCTGGGAAGTCCATGATCAAGGTGACAGCAGATTCAGCATCTGATGAGGGCCCGTGTTCCTCATGGACGGCACTTTCTATGTGTCCTCACATGGTGGAAGGGGTGAACAAGATCTTTTGGGCCTTTTTTATGAGGACACTAGTACCATTCATAAGGGTAGAGCCTTCATGACCCAACCACCTCTTAATACTATATCACATTGGGGGTTAAGTTTCAACATATGCATTTTGGGGGGACAGAAATATTCAGACCACAGCAAATGGCCTGGGAACAGAAGTGATAGGTAAAACTTCTGGGCTAATGCTGCTAGGAGCTCAGTGTCTCTTTTATCCCCCCTTTTTATGGGAGGACACATACTCAGATCTCAAAGCATCAAGGGAAATTACATCAGATTTTGTATAAACAAGAAATAGGCCTTTATTTTATTCAGTCTCTGAGATACAGGGATTTATCTGTTGCCTCAGTTAGCTTTAATTGTTCTAATCAACCTCATAACTGAAAGCAGTATTCTCAGACTTTATGTCTTATTTTAAAACACTATTTTTTGGAAGCACATTTCAAGGACTTCAAAAACTTAAAACCAGTCATCAATAATTACTGTGCAGCTATAGCAGCACACGATTATGTCATGGAACATCTACAAATGTATCCTCAGTTATTACACTCCTCTTTGAATGCCCTTCACCATAGTTCTTGTTTGAAAAGTTCTGTTTTATGTCTGGCCAAATTCTCTTATAGGTTTATGGGGAAAGTTTTGCATGATCCGGTAAACATGCAATTTTTTTTAATTGCAGCCATTTCTATAAGGCTCTACGCTGTGTTTCATGACCTGCTCTGTTCAATGTTTCTCCTATAGGCATTGCTACAATAGCATATTTTTTGGTTAAAGCACATTTTAAAGTTAAATAAAGATCAAACACGTGGCAGTGTTTGTGGTATACTGGCTGGCATGCTACTAACCTGTAGTGTGAAGTCCATGCATAACTATTCCAGTCTTTCCCAAACTCTTGAGTCTCACCGTCATGCTCAGACTCATACCCTTCTCAGAAATCAAAGTTTCGTTGCTACTATTTTCACCCACATCTTTGCTCTTGTTGTCCTCTCTGGCATTAACACCCTCCTTCCTTTGTCCTTTTACATTTCCTATTCTCTTTCTTTCTCTTCAACAGGCCAATTTATACCTATATTTTAGGATTCAGCTCAAGCATCACCTCCTCCACAAAGCTTTTCCTTACCCCCTCATCAGCTCCCAGAGCATCCTGTGCTTATTTCTAGCATAGCAAGTGTCCAAGTACAATTCAATGGTTTTAGTATATTTATAAATACGTACAACCACCCCCATAGTCAATTTTAGACCACTTTCATCACCTCAGAAAAAAGAAGTTTCTTACTCTTTAGCTATCATCTCCCCATACTCCCACTTCACTCCTTTAGCCCTAAGGAATTACGAAGCTACTTCCTATCTCTATGGATTTGCCTACTCTGGGTATTTCATATATATGGAATCATATAATATTTTGAATGGCTTCTCTCCCTTAACATAATGTGTTCACAGTTCATTCATGTTGTTAGCATCTATCTGTATTTCATTCTTTTTTATGGCTGAATAATATTTCATTGTATGAATATACCATATTTTGTTTATCCATTCCTAAGTTTTCAGTTTTTGTCTATTATGTATAATGCTGCCATGTATATTTCTGTACAAGCTTTTGTGTTGACATATGTTTTCAGTTCTCTTCCATTTATACCAAGGAGTGGCATTGCTGGCTCATATAGCAACTCTGTGACCATTTGAGGAACTACCAGACTGATTTCCAAAGTGTCTGGACCAGTGTATGAGAGTTCAATTTCTCCACATCCTTTTTACTACTTGTTGCTATCCAACTATTGGAGTCTAGCCATCTTAATGAGTGTGAAGGGGTACGTCATTGTGGTTTTAATTTGCCTTTTCCTGGTGATTAATGATGTTGAACATCTTTTCATGAGCTTATTGGCTCTTTATATACCTTCTTTGGAGAAATTTTTATCCAGACAATTTGAATATTTTTTAATTGGGTTGTCTTTTTATAATTAAGTTGTAAGAGTGCATACAAATATTCTCGATAGAATATCCTCATGAGATATATGATTTTTAAGTATTTTCTTTCATTCTGTTTGTGGTCTTTTTGCTTCTTGATAATGTCCTATGAATCACAAAATTTTCAATTTTAATTTTTATGAAATAATGCTTATCTTTTTTTTCTTTTATTGCTTGTGCTGTTGGTGTCATATATAGGAATCCAGGATTTCAACCTAAGAATCTAATGCTAAATCAAGGTCATAATTTACTACTATTTTCTTCTGAGAGTTTTATAGTTTTAGTTCTTACAATTAGCTTTGGGATCCATTTTAAACTAATTTTTGTATATGGTGTGAGGTAGGGATGTGACATCCAGTTGTCCCAGCATCATTTGCCATAAAACTATTATTTCCTCTTTGAAGTTTCTTGGTACCCTTGTTGAAAATCAATTGACCATAAGCATGAGAGTTTAATTCTGTACTCCCAATTTTATGTGCCATATGATAGACATATAATCCATATGTCTATTCTTTTGCCAATACCACACTGCCTTAATTACTTTTGCTTGGTAGTAAGTTTTAAAATCAGGGATTGTGAGCCTTCCAATTTTGTTCTTCTTTTTCAAGATTGTTTTGACTATTCTGGGTCACTTGCAATTCCATATGAATTTTAGAATCAGCTTGTCATTTTTACAAAGAAGCCAGCTGGAATTCTGATAGAGATTGCATTGAATATATAGCTCCATTTTGAGAGAATGGCCATATTAAAAATATTCTACCTTCCTATCCATGAACATGGGGTATTTTTTCATTTATTTAGATTTTCTTTAATTTCTTTCAATATTTTGTAATTTTCATTGCATAAATTTTGCACTTTTGTTAAAATTTTTCCTAGTTTATTTTTATACCATTTAAATGGAATTGTTTTCTTGTTTTAATTTTCAGATTGTTCATTGCAAGTATGTAGAAATACAATTGATTTTTGGATATTGACTGTTGTATCCAAAAAGCTTGCTGAACTAGTTTAATAGTTCTAATAGTTTTTTAGTGGATTCCAGAGGATATTTTATATATAAGACCATATCATCTGTGAATAGAGGTAGTTTTATTTTTCCTTTCCAATATGGATGACTTTTCTTTCTTTTTCTTCCTAATTGCCCTAGCTAGAACCTCCAGTACAATGTTGAATGGAAATGTCAAGAATAGACATCTTTGATTTGTTCCTTCTTTTAGAAAGAAAGCATCCAGTCTTTCATCATTAGACATAATGTCACTGGGTTTTTCAAGGGTGTCCTTTATCATATTGAGGAAATTTCCTTCTATTCCTATGTGTGATTTTCCAGTTATTATTTCTATTTTAATTCCACTGTGGTCTGAGAGCACACATTAGATGATTTTTATTCTTATAAATTTGTTAAGATGTGTTTTATGGACCAGAATGTGCTCTATCTTGGAGAATGTTTCATGTGAGCTTGAGAAGAATGTGTGTGTTCTGTCCCTGTTGGATGAAGTAGTCTATAAATATCAATTATATTTAGTTAAATGATGGTGCTGATGTGTTCAACTACATCCCTACTGATTTTCTGCCTGATGGATCTGTCGATTTCTGATAGATGAATGTCGAATTCTTCAACTCTATTAATGGATTCACCTACTTCTCCTTACAATTTTATCAGTTTTTGCCCTATGTGTTTTGACTTTCTGTTGTGAGGTACATAAACATTGAAGATTTTTATGTCATTTTGAAAAGTTAGCTCTTTTATTATTGCATAATGTTCCTCTTTATCCTGATAATATTCCTTTCTCTGGTCTGCTCTGCCTGAAAGTAATATAGCTACTCCAGCTTTCTTATGATTAGTGTTAGCATAATATATCTTTCTCTAGTCTATCTGTGTCTGTACTTAAAGTGAATTTCTTGCAGGCAACATACAGTTGGGTCTTTTTTTTTTTTTTTTGACCCAATCTGACAGCCTCTGTCTTTTAATTGGTGCATTTAGACCTTTGACTTTTAAAGTGATTATAGGTATAGTTGGATTAATATCTGACATATTTGTTATTGTTTTCTATTTGTTGCCCTTTTCCTTTACCTATTTTTGTCTTCCACTCTTTTTCTGCCATTTGTAATTGTAGTTGTGCATTTTGTATAATTCTTTTTTCTTTCATATCTTGGCATATCAATTATACTGCTTTTTTAACTTCTTAAAGTGGTTATCCTAGGATTTGCAATATACATTTACAACTAATCCAATTCCACTTTTAAATAACAATATACAAATTCACAGGTAGAGCAAGTACCTAATAATAACAAAATATTCCTAATTTCTCCCATTACTGTTATTTAGTTCATTTATACATAAGCTATAATCATCAAATGCATTTTTGCTTAATATTTTAGATATTTCATTCTACTCTCTTTTTGCTTACATGGTTTCTGAGGCCTTATAAGATTGAATTTTCCTCTTTACTACACGACAGGCAAGGTGTTCCCTCTACTCATTGGCTTCTTCTAAGATTCTTTCTTTCTCTTTGATTTTCTGCATTTTGAAAATAATATGCTTACATGTACTATTTTTGGCATTTATTCTGAGTATTCTGGATCTGCAGTTTGATGTCTGACACTAATTTCGGGGAAATTCTTAGCTATGATTGCTTCAAACAGTCTTCTATTCCTTTTTCTCTTTCTTTTCCTTCTGATATTTCTATTATGCATATGTTACACCTTCTATAGTTGTCCCATAGTTCTTGGATATTCTGTTCTGTTCTTTTATCAGTCTATTTTCTTTTTGCTTTTTCAGTTTGGGAAGTTTCTATTGTATCCTCAAGTTCAGAGATTCTTTCTTCAGCTGTTCTTAGTCTACTACTAAGTACATCTTCATTTTTGTTACAGTATTTTTGATATCTGGCATTTCTTTTTGATTCTTTCTTAGAGCTTCCATCTCTCTGCTTACATTATCCACTGGTTCTTACATGTCATCTACTTATTCCATTAGAGCCCTTAGTATATTAATGATAAGTATTGTAAGTTTTCAGTCTGATAATCCCAACATCCATGCCATATCTAAGTATAGTTCTGATGCTTCCTCTGTCTCTTAAACTGTTTTTTGCCTTTTAGTATGCCTTGTAATTTTTGGTTCAAAGTTGAATTTGATGTACTAGCTAAAAGGAACTCTGGAAATAGCCCTTTAATGATGTGGTCTTAACTTGTGAGGGGCTGAGAGGATGAGAAGTGTTGTATAGTCCTATGATTAGGTCTCAGATTTTTGGTGAGCTGGTGCCCCTGGGTTGCAAACTTCACGGTTGCCTCCACCTCTCCCCCTATGAGATGGGACAGAATGGCTACAGTTAGGCATTTCCTTTCCCCCATATGGACAGTTCGAGGGGTATGGAGCTCGGTTTTCCCTTTTCCCAGGTCAGTTAGGTTCTGATAAAATCCAAACAGATTAGGCTCTGGGAAAATAGTTTCTCTTAAGGGCAGGCCTTGTTAAGAACAGAATTCTGTGGTTTATTTCAAAATGATGATTTTTCTCCTCCCCCTGCTGGAAGTATGAGGAGATTTTTCTCCAGTATTCACTGTGAGAGCCTAATAGAGCTTCTGAAGGTAAAATTCACAAAAATGTGGGGGCTTGCTTATGACTTGGCACCCCAGAGGAATTTTTTTTTTTTATTTTTAACTCTCAGACTTGACTACACTGAGCCTCTAGCAATTATAGTTTAGGGTTTCCTACTCCATCACTGGTTTCTGTGGAGGTTTTTGCTTATGTGTTTCTGCTCCAGTAAGTTTTGATTCTCCATATCCACTAGTCTGTCTCTCCAAATTTGAGGGCAGTAGTTTTCCCTGTGACCTCACTGCTCTGACAGATCTAAGAAGAGTTGTTGATTTTTCATTTTGTTCAGCTTTTTACTGGTTTTAAGGACAGAGTGACAACTTTGAAGATCCTTACATGCTGGACCAGAAACTAGAAGTCCACTGAGTGTTTTTTACCATGAAAAGATGTTGAATATTGCCAAATGCTCTTTCTGACTTTATATAGATAATCTTATGGTTTTGTGTTTTTTATTCTTTTGACATGATGCATTACATTAATTTTTGGATGTGAAACCAAATTTTCCATTCATGGGATAAATCTTGTTTGGTGTTGGTGTATGATTCTTTTTATATGTTGCTGTATTCATTTTGCTAGTGTTTGGTTGAGTGTTTTTTAGTCCATAGTCATAATATATATTGTCTGGAGTGCTTATTTTTCCCTTGTGATATCTTTTTCTGGTTTTGGCATCAGAGAACTATTACTCTCATAGAATGAGTTGAGATGTGTTCCCTTTTTCACTTTTTGGAAATGTTAATGAAAAATTGATATTAATTTTTCTTTAAATGTTAATAGAATGCTCCAGTGGAGACATCTAGGTCTGGGCTTTTCTTTGTGGGCAGTTTATTTTTTGTTGTAAATCCAAATTATGTTACTTTTTATTATATAAGCTATTCAGATTATTTATTTCTTCTTGATTTGGTTTTGATAGTTTTGTATCTTTCTAGGAATTTGTCCATTTCATCTAGGTTATCAAATTTATTTCCATATAATTTATAGTAATCCTTTTTCATTTTTTATTATTTCAGAATATCATGGGGATACACATGTTTTTGTTAAATAATTTGCTTTTGTACAGTTTGAGTCAAAGTTATAAGTGTGCCCTTCACCCAGATAGTGTGCATTGTAACTGTTAGGTGTAAATTCCCATGCCTCCACCTACTTGATTTCTGCTGAGTTTTACTTCCACATGTGCACATAAGTGTTGCTCTATTAGTTTCAATTTAGTATTGAGTACATGTGTTGTTTGTATTTCCATTCTTGTGATACTTCACTTAGAAGAATGGTCTCCAGTACCAAACAGGTTGTTGCAAAAGATACTAGAAGACCATTTTTATGGCTGAGTAGTACTCCATGGTATACATATACCTCATTTTATTAATCCACTCATGTGTTGATGGGCACTTGAGTTGATTCCACATCTTTATGATTGTGAATTGTGCTGCTATAAAAATTCAAACGCAAGTGTCCTTTTTATAAAATGTCTTTTTTTCCTTTGGGTAAATACTTAGTAATGGGATTGCTGGATCAAATTCTAGGTCTACTTTTAGTTCTTTGAGATATCTCCATACTACTTTCCATAGAGGCTGCACTAGTTTGCAGTCCTACCAACAGTGTATAAGTGTTCTTTTCTCTCTACTTCCATGCCAGCATCTGTTGTTTTGGGACTTTTTGATAAAAGCCATTCTCACTGGAGTTAGATGTTATCTCATTGTGGTTTGATTTGCATTTCCCTGATGATTAGAGACATTGTGCATTTTTTGATGTGTTTGTTGACCATTAGTCTATCTTCACTTAAAAAGTTTCTATTCATGTTATTTGCACACTTTTTAATAAGGTTGCTTGATTTTTTTTTCTTGCTCATTTGCTTGAGTTCTTTGTAGATTCTGGTTATTTGCCCTTTATCAGATGTATAGCATGCAAATATTTTTTCCCATTCTGCTGGTTGGCTATATGCTCTATTGATTGTGTCCTTATCTGTGCAGAAACTTTTTCATTTGTTCAGGTCCTGTTTATTTATTTTTGTTGTTGCTGTGATTGCTTTTGGGGTCTTCTTCATAAATTCTTTGC
>CAUYRT010099082.1:0-54013 GCA_963574885.1 Lepilemur ruficaudatus | reverse complement strand
TCACTCAGGTACTTGAACTCTTACTATACTGTGGCTCTGATATTCCTCTAGGATCTCACAGATCTCTACTGAGTCTAATGATCCTGAGTGGCAAACAAAGGCTGGCAGCCAACCTGGAAGATTCTCTTTGAAGTTTTTTGGGGTCCGGGTTGAAAGTGGCACACAGCTCTCCTGTGTCCACGTCCAAT
This sequence comes from Lepilemur ruficaudatus, assembly GCA_963574885.1. NCBI lineage: Eukaryota > Metazoa > Chordata > Mammalia > Primates > Lepilemuridae > Lepilemur > Lepilemur ruficaudatus. Next base: position 53,825 of record CAUYRT010099082.1, on the reverse strand, counting down.
GGCTAAGGCTCAGTCACATGGCCCCACCTAACTGCAAGGGAGGCTGGGAAATGTAGTCTAGCTCTGTGCTCAGAAAGAAAGGGAAATAGGGTTTGGTATCCACCTAGCCACAGTGGTGGTGTTATAGTTCTTCCTGAGATTTTACAGCGCTTCCAGTACTGTGAACCATCTAAAAAACATCCAGTTATCATTGAGATTAGTGGTTTCCAAAACCTGGGTAATTAAAAAATATCTCTGAAACTTCTCTTAGACCCACACAGAATCAGAATGGGGATAGGTGGGGATAGAAGCAGGCCAGGAATTTGCATTTCACAGAAGCTCTGCACATAATTCAAATATAGCCAGTCCAGCATCAGTGTGTTTTGTGGGAATCACCTATCTAGATAATGCACAGGATAAAGCAGGAATGTAGATTAACTCATTTCAGGAAGATATTTAGCAAAAAGGAATAAGAGGAAAAAGAGTGATCTTTAGTTACTTAGTAAATTAACCAAAACTCCTGTTTATACCAACCATTCTAATTAATCAATACTTTCAACATTTTCTGTGATCAGTTGTTTTGAAAGTCCGTAGCATGCGTCATAGAAAAGACAGCTTCTTTTCCCAGTGGGTCTCCCCTTATAGGAGGAGAGATGTCCTGGATACTGTGGACAGTGACTACCTATATATTATTATAATTATTAAAAAGCATTCTCCATGTCTCATCTCAATCTATTTCACTCTCCTCTCAAGCACAATTATAGATTCCTAGTCAACTGAACCAGGGGTCCCCAACCCATGAACAGTTGTAAAATTATTTCATTGTATATTACAATGTAATAATAATAGAAATATAGTGCACAATAAATGTAATGCACTTGAATCATCCTGAAACCATCCCCACCCCACCCCCTGGTCTGTGGAAAAATTGTCTTCCATGAAAATGTTCCCTGGTGCCAAAAAGGCTGGGGACTATTGAACTAAACTACCCCAGTAGAGCTGAAGGCAATTGTCCTACTTAAACTGTTTTCTGAAGCAAATAGTCATTGGGTTTTCAAAGTGAAATGGAATAGTTCCTATTTTTGGCCTTTAAATATATAGAGTTGCCACTTCGTTTCTTGCATGAAATACAGGTTGAGTATCTCTGTATCCCAAGATGCTTGGGGCCAGAAGTGTTTTGGATATCAGATTTTTTTCGGATTTTGGAATATTTGCATATACATAATGAGATATGTTGGGGATGGAATCCAAGTCTAAACATAAAATTCATTTATGTTTCCTATACAACTTACACACATAGTCTGAAGGTAATTTTATATAATATTTTTTAAATAATTTTGTGTGTGAAACAAAGTTTTGACTGCATTTTGCCCATGGCTTATCACATGAAGTCAATTGTGGAATTTTCCACTTGTGGTGGTCATGTTGATGCTCAGAAAGTTTCAGATTTTGGAACATTTCAGACTTTGGATTTTGTGATTAGGGTTGTACAAACTTCACTTCCGTTCCATGTAGATTTGCAGAACAGTGTGTGGCTTTGGGGGATAAGCGTAGCTTCTTGTAACCAGTAAAAGCTGTGGTGGTGAAATTGGTCCCGTCAGTTTTGCAGGACCCTTCCTTTGCATATCTTTTCTAAGGTGTTTGACAAGAAAATACTCTGCGTGTCTTCATTGCTATAGGTTTCATGTACATCACCAAGAATTTTTCTGAACTATACATATCTCTTACCTAAAGGCAACATTGTATCTGATAAATTTTGTCAATTTACAAACACATACACACATAACACCCAAAATAATTATGTCTAGGAGTGCAAATTCGAGAACATTATTTTTTTTTTTTTTTGTGGGAGTAGGAGTGCACACCGTGACATTTTGGGTTTACGCATTTGTGTTGCCATGATGTTGGATTTATGGAAGGCAGCAGAAATTTATTGCTCTTCTGTTATTCTGAAACTATAATTTTCTAGACTCTTGGTTGCTTTTGAGCATTTCTGATAAAATGTGCAGCTCTCTGACCCTTCATAACACAAATTTATTTAAGATCTTGAATTACATATTGCTGTGATCCAAGCAGTTGATGAGAGACTGCACTTCCATACTGAGGGCAGTACTGCAAGCCATTCTGCAAAGAGCTTTAATCATATTACCCCCCAAATTCTTCTGTGTTCTACATTGCCTACCTAATAATGTCCACTTTCCTTAGCCTTGCATTCAAGCATCCTCAGAATCCGACCACTACTTGAAATTGTCGGTGAGCTTTCCAGCATCTAGCCTATAGGCCGCTTACCCAACTCTCTACCCTAGCCAATTAGTAGATTCATCATCCCCTACAACATCTTGAGTTTTCCGCCCCTTCATCTTTTTGTCTCATATTTCCAAACCTCACATCTTCCCAAATTCTTTAAGATTCAGTTTGAAATGACACAGGCTCTGAAACTTTCCCTGTTCAACTTAACTGTGGCAATTGTTGCCTGCACGTATCACTTCCCACGATACGTTTTAGTTTGGGGTATGCATGTAAAATTTTTTACCTGAGTGTCAGCTCCTGAAGATCAGTGATCCTTCTTTATTTACCTCTTGTTCCCTATAGTGCTTTACCCATAGCAAGCATTTGGTCAGTAACTTCCATAATAAATAGCATTCCATTGAGGATTATGACACTAAATGAAAGCCAAACCTTAGACTATTAATTTAGAGCATGGTTTCCCAAAGTAGAATAGTTACACAAGTAACTTCAGGAAAAAAGGTCTGGTTACATTTGCATACTTTAGTGCAGGGCTTTTCAGAGCCTTTAATATGCTTATGGAATGTAATGTGCTAATGAGACTGTCTTTGAGAGGAAGTTGTAAGCATCATATTTCATATTTTTTTGACCACAGAGCTCTTTTTTGTGAAGCCTATTGATGAACCAGGGTTTTTCGTACTGTATTTCGGGAAATGCTAGTTTGGAGTAATAGTCTGCCTTTTTATAGTACCCTTTGCTATCAAAAGTGCTTTCACAATTAAGGTCATCTTCATTTTTCTCTGCATATCATTGTCTGCTCATAAGAAAACAAAAAAAAAAATAGTGTTCTCGAATTTGCACTCCTAGACATAATTATTTTGGGTGTTATGTGTGTATGTGTTTGTAAATTGACAAAATTCACCAGATACGCTGTTGCCTTTAGGTAAGAGATATGTATAGTTCAGAAAAATTCTTGGTGATCTACATGAAACCTATAGCAATGAAGACACACAGAGTATTTTCTTGTCAAACATCTTGGAAAAGATATGCAAAGGCCTTTGTCTTAATAGCAATTTTCCTGAAGGTCACCTACCATTCAGACAGTTTATGTAAATCTCCATTAATGCAAGTGGTATTGAATGATTTGCTGCATGTAAATCAATGAGTAGGGTTTTATTTATTTATTTTTCCATTATTGATTTATCTGTTGCACGTCTTCTTTTTATGGGCACACAGATTTTTTTAAAAAATCAGGTCATCGGGTGTTTAGATTCCTCTCCTTTAAATGAGCTCCGTTATCAGCAGTCACTTTCAGGGCTATAATTGCTTGTACAGTGAATGAGATCGAATTTCAGAGCAAGAGGAGTTAAAGGATCTTTTAAGTTGAAGTTAAACCTATGATTTTTTATGATCTTTGGGGTGCCTAATTAAGCGATTAGTAACAAGCAGGAGTTTCCAAATGTCAAGTGTACAATTATGAAATAAACAAGAGCTGGTCTTTCCAATAAACTTCCATGCTGTGCCCTATTCCCGCTCAATGGGTCCCAAACAAAGTATTCTGGTAAAGAGTCTGAAATTAAGATGGATTTGCACAACTGATGGAAAGAAATCTTGTCGTCTGGAACATAACTGCTAAATACATAGAGTAAGAGTAAGTTTGAACAACTTCTTCATTTTAACTCTCAAACTACATGTTATAAAGAAATGCCATTTTATTGTTTCCTTCAGCCTCTCTTATGATTGAGCTTCACCACCATTTTAGAATTCAAAGTAGTTACTTTACTTTTTACCGAAAAGTGAATTAAACGTGGTAGAAAGTAGAGGACTGAAGGGCAAGTCAAACCCTTTAGTTGTGCATAAAATCTTCTCCTATGTTAGGGCTGATAACCGAAAGTGAACAACCTTTTAGGTTATAAAATATTGGAAAATTATTGGGGGTGAGGGATCTCGGTTTTTAAGTCCCTATCCCCATTCTCCATTTTCTGCTGACATTTCTGTACACCTTGTGTTTGACAGATTTCCAAACGTTTTAGGCAAATATTAGGACCTAGTATATGCTAGGGAGAGTGGCAGACACAAAGAAAATAAAGGTTCTTTTCTCTGCCCTTGGGAAGTTTGAAAGATTATTAAGCAGGCAAGGTATATAGAAAGTAGAAATAATTAGCCATTTTTGTGATAAAAGTTTTTGTCATTTGTTATTATATAAGTAATACAAGAATCTATCATTTTACTTAAAAATACCATAATCGCATATGGCATATTTTTCTCTTAAGTGGATAAACAGACAAGTAGAGAGATAGATCTAGTTCTTTTCTTTTAACTACCTTCATATCAACATACTTCATTTTATTTATTTTGGTATTAACAAGCATTTGCAGTATATGCCATATTGGCTGTGTGAAATAGATAACAGGGGTGCAAACATGATAAAAGTTCATTTCTCTCTCCTCAAAATGAAGTCCAGAGGCAGGCAGCACAGGGATGCCATGGCAACTCCATGATGCTGGCAAATATCCAGGTCCTTTCCAGATCACTGCTCTGTTATATCCTTGTCCTCATGGTCCAGTGTGGTTGCTGGAGTTCTGTAATCACATCTGAATTCCAGGCAATGGGACTGAGGATGTGGAGGAGAAAGCCATATCTCTAAGGACACTTCCCAGATGTTGCACACACACTTTTGCTTACACCTCATTGGCCATTTAATCCTGTGGCTATAATTAGCTGCAAAGAAGGATGAGACGTATTTTTTATTTGTTTTGTTTTTGTTTTTAGCTGGATGACAATGGTCCCAGCTAAAAATGAGAATTTTTATAATAAAAAAGAAATATAGAGGAGATTTTTGAAGGTAGCTGGCAGTCTCTGCCACAGATTATTACCAATTTTTTGCTATTACAAACAATGCAAAAATGAACATTCTTGAAAATGGACAAACAGGTTGGTTTAGATTAGTAAGTGACACGTGTTGAGAGAGTTACAGACATAGTCCTTGGGAAGGGGCTTAGAGGAGGGGCTATCATGGTGGGTTGGGGTGGCCTGGGGGTATCAGAGTAGAGGCCGTCATTGTTGAGGTGGGTCTGAGCTTGCTCCTGCCTGTGGGCAAACTGCAGATGACAAGACCGACTGGTGGTACCAGCCAAGCCAGGGAAATGGCATGCACCAATTAATTCTGTCATTCCCTCAATAGCTATTGCTTGAACACTTACTATGTGCCAGGCTCTGGTCATGCAGAGATGGGACTGATGCAGCCCCTGCCCTCATGGGATCTCTCAGCCAAATAGCTCATTGCACTTTGATAAACAGAATGGTGTGCCTTTCAGATGGAATGTGAGGGGAGCTGGGTGGATAAGAAGGCCCAGGCCCTACTAAAGGGAACTTGGATGCCTAGTTAAAGAGATTAAACCTGATCTTACAGCTAGTGGGGAGCCACTGAAAGCTTTGATCAGAGGGATGATCTGATCTGAGCAGTGTTTGAAGAAAACAAATCTGACATGCACAGGTTAACCGGAGGAGGCCAAGGAAGACGTGACACAGGTCAGCACCAAGACGCTGTTCCCACGCCTTCCCTGTGAGGTGATGGGGTCTGTGCAGGGTGGTAGCTGGTTCCATGCATGCTCTCTGGAGAGAGGTGGACCTGGTTTTGGATCTTAGCTCTGTCCCTTAGTGATGGGTTGGGCATGGTCTCTGTTTTTAGTCTGCTTGAGCTACCATAACAAAATACCTTAGTCGGGGTAGTTTAAACAACAGAAATTTATTTCCCTGTGGTTCTGGAGGCTGGGAAGTCCAAGATCAAGGTGCTGGTTGATGTGTTTCTTAGTGAGGATGTTCTTCCTGGCTTGTGATTGTCTTCCCTCCAAGTCTTCACATTGTAGAAAGAGAGAGATCTGGTGTCTCTTCCTCTTCTTATGAGGACACCTGCCCTATTAGATGAGAACCCCATCCTTGTGACCTCATTTAACCTTTATCCCTCCTCACAGACCTGATCTCCAAATATAGTCACATTGGCAGCTAGGGTTCCAATATATTAATTCTGGGGAGACACAAACCTTCAGTCCATAATAGTTCTCTTCCAGCCAGCTGAAGCACAATTTCTTCATCTGCAGAATGTGGGGAGAGCCCATGCACCTCTTCAAAGGGTGCTCATGAGGTTTAAGCGAGGTGAGCTTGTAAAGTACTCAGCATGGTTGGTGTCTGTGCAAAAAACGGAAGCTAGAGGGGACAAATGGAACAAACATTTCAGTGGAAAAATTTTAGGACTTGGGGAACAGAGACAGAAGACAAGGGAGAGTGAGGGTGCAGAGATGACGCTAGAGTGTGAGCCAGGATGATGAGGAGAATGATGTCAGTTGACAAAAATAGAAGAGTCTGGGAAGGAGCCAGTTTTGGGGGAGAGATTGATGAATTTGATTTTAGGTGTGTTGCACTGGGTGAGATGGCTGGAGATGCAAGTGGAAATTTCCAGCAGACAGTTGGGGTTTATTTACAAGAGAGGATATATGGCTGCTAACGACAGCTCCTGGGGGACACGAAATTGGTAGAGGCTGAAATTCAAGAGGAAAGAAACAGAGAATTCAAATGAACCTGCACAGACCCAATAAACTGGAGGCTGTAGCCTATGCAGTAGGAATTTAGTTTCAGAAAGTTTCCTGGTTGAACAAATGAATAGGCTGAGGCCAACGTTGACCTGGGAGCAGAATTCTCTGGATCATTTGCTCAGTTCTCTACTTTACTTTTGCAGACACAAGGATATAGTCCAGGGTCCACAGTGAAAGAAACCCACGAAAAGACATTTACATCTTGAGCATCGGGGTTATGGATTTCACGTGAAGAGAGAAGTGGCTTTCTCAGTAGTCAGACAAAGTAGCTGGGAAATTTCTGAGCTAGGATATTGTCTCCAAACACTGCAGAGTCTTGGGCAGTCTGAAAGGCCCTTAGCACTTCAGGATCCAATTAAAAGGGAATTATTTTCCGTTCCATGGCTAAGGGAATGGATCAACAAAGAGGCTGAATGACTGTTTTAAAACCTGACAGATGTAACACGGCAGACAAGGAAATGAGATTTAGAAAGCTCCCCTTTCTGAGATGTTATTTTCTTCTTAGTGTGGTCTGTCAGTTCTCCTAGCAATGAGTCAGTTGAAATCAACCTTTGATAGACTCATGCCAGCATATAAAACACAGCTCACCTTTATCCAGTTGCAGGTGATGAAAAAGAGGAAGTACTTAAAATATATTCTTTCTCCATCTTTTGGGCTCTACCCACACCATCCTTCACACTGCTCCAAATAAAAGTAAAATACTATTTTCCTCACTTCAGTTTATATCTGCTTACTCTGTTCTGCTGAAATCTTCCAAACAGCTGGATGTGTTTTAATCACCAAATCCACTGGGCTTTTCTTTAAAAGCTCTTTTCTGGATTTTTCTGCTGTCACTACTTCATGAAGCTCTCTGTCCCGTTGGCTATGTTGACACCTCACTCTCTGGTTGTCATGACACCTCACAGACTATTCCTTTTTGGTTTTCTTCAGGGGACCCCCTACTGCTTCCCAGTTAAATTCTGAAATTCTTTTCATCCTAAGCAAACTATTTTCCTCATTCTGTACACTTCTCTCGCCTGGTTGCTCTAATCCATTCTCATTATATCAATTATCATCAATATACCAATGACTCCCGAGTCTTATCTCTGGCCCCGATTTTTCTCCCAAGCTTCAGACTTACATATGGAGCTGGACAGCTTCATTCTGATAGCTCACGTGCACCTCGAGATCAAAATATCTGAAACTAACTGGCTCTTTCCTCCTCTGGGTCTCCGTCCTCTCTCCTACCCTCTCGTCTATACAGTTTGAAATCTGGGACCAGTATCCGTCCCTTTCTCCATCAGCACTTTCAGCCCCGACCTGGTACTCAATAATTCACCAGCTACTGCCAACATTACTTACATTTCTCAAGTTGAGCATTCGGGGAAGATAAGTACAGCATGCTTTATAGGAAGGAAAAGAGATAAAAGTTAAGGTCTAGGAATGTTAGATGTATAAATGGTGTGGTTAAGCTATGATCACTCTCACTTTCATCTTCAAGGTAGACTAAACTTACCTAAAAAAATGATCCACATATTTTAATGAGATACAACTTGTTAATTAATTAGGTAGTATTATTTTTTTGTGAAAAAGAAGTAGTAAGTACTGGAGATTAAAACAACAACATTGAATTTTGTATCCCAAAATGCATCCCCTTCTCCCATTTCCAGATTAGTGCATGGAGATCCGGGGGGTTAAATGTCTTGCCTGAGGTTGTAAAGCTACTTTTGCAGTAACTTGCAGGTCTTTTGATTTTCTTTTCTGTACTCTTTCTCCTCCACCGCAAGGCTTCCTTTTGTAATATATGGTGCCCTGTACCTAGTAATGACTCAGGAAACACTCACAGATTAGAGTCACTGGCATTCTCTGAATTTCACTCAATCCTTTTTTAGACTATTCGTGCTAATTATGAAGATGGGGTTTGGACATGACCAGATCAGCCTAATCACACACATACCATCATCACCTCCCCCTTCCCTCTGCCAGGTGTCACCCATAAGCTACAACACTGTATCCAGAAATATTCCAGGACAACCCCAAGTCCTTAACACAGGGGTCTAGGTAGTTAATGTCAATCAACTGGAATTTGTAAGAGAATTGAAACCCATTTTTCATTCCTTCCACAGTTGTTTGAGCCCCCATATCTTTTGTTTCTGGGATCACTGCAGTGGGCAATGATGCTCTAAGGAGCTTCATCAGCCATTTGACTGGAATCTTATCTCCCATCATGTGTCTATAGGTTATTATTGAGTAGGCAGTTTTTCTAGCACCTGTCTTTCCTATGCTGAATTCATAATCCCCTATGAGACTGTGTGCTGGAGAGTTATTTCCTCCCTACTCTGGACTTTTTCCATTAATCCAACACTATGCTGAAGCCTTGCTGGGTTCTGGATTTCTTCTTTGTGTGAGTTTTTCAGCCGAGAGTATTTTCCACGTATAGATGGAACAATTCAGGCACCAGGAAAAGAAGTGTATAGGTATAAGGCAGAAAGTCAATAATGGAATGTGAGCACTTAGACTTCCCAAGCTTTAATACCAACGTAAAATACCTTCCTAACACTGATCACACAGTGTTTCCTAAACTTCTTCTCAGCTTTAATATACAGTTCTTTGTTTCTTTATGTTAACTTGTTGATGGTATAAAAAAATGATATTTCCGAATTGATAGAGTCTCTGAGACTCAAAATCAGGGTGCCAGATGGTGGAAGCAGCAGGAAACACATCTCGTCAAGAGTAGAGAGGTATGGAGAAAAGGCGAGAGATACTGTAAAATAATGAGGGAATACAAAGAGACTAGGTTATTGTAATAATTTAAAAAATAAATTCCTGTTGGATTTAAAGACAGTTGGTCATAGGTATTTATTGTATGATTGCTTTATTTCTAATACTATCCTAGGTATCTTGAAAGATATGCATGATATGTGGTTTTTTTTTCTTTTTATTTTTTTTTGGAGAAGCTTAAAATCTCACCAGAGAGACAAATACTCAAAAAGGGTTTAGAGAGAAATGTGAGTTATATTTCCATTAACTTCCATGTCTAGAGTCGGTATCTCACCTTTCTGATCTCAGCTCTGGGGTGGCCCCACTCCTAGTCTAATGCCTGACCACCACCTTGGCAGGTCTCTCTCAACTCGTTTTCATCTCCTTGGTGATCAGTCACTAAGGATTACGTCATCTTTGTTCTTTCATCTGCAGCCCTTTGCATCATTTCAGGCCCATAGAAGACACTCAAGAATTGTTGGGTTGCTGTTTCTCTCTGTGCTTTGGCTCTTGCAGCTTTTCCTTCCAATTCAAACATTTGGCAAACTCGGATTTACCCCCTCCTGACCTCACACCTGGGTTATTCAACTCTCTTCCAATTTTTCACTCCTGCCAGACTAGTCTTTCTAAAATACTGCTTTCTCAAATTGTTCCCTTGCTCAAGGATTTATAGGTGTCTCCTGTTGCCCGTGGTGTCAAGTCTGCTTAGCTGCTAAGGCTTCCCCATTGTTGCCATTTATCTCATGTCTGTCTTCTCCATCATTATCCTCAAAACAAACCCTGGGCTTCATTAAGGTCAGTCTCCTCCTCCATTCCTGGCTGTTCTCATGTTAAACACAGCTTCTGGGCTTGTGAGCTGGCTACTCCGCTGGCCATCAGTAGCCTTTACTTTTCTATGTCTCCGTATCAAGCCCTGTATCTTCCAATAAGCCTCTGTCATTCGTTTATTAATAGTCAGTCAATCAACAAACATTTATGAACCATGGAAACAAAAATCAGGAAATGTGATTCCTGTCCTTAAGGATCTCACACTAATTCAGCACTCTCAGCCTTGTGCTCAGCACAGTGTTTTGTACGTTTCTGTTGAATCAAGTAACGACAATGGCCACTCCCCTGCAGGATTGTGGGGAAATTACTTAACCTTTCTTTGCCTCAAGATCCTTATCTACAAAATGGGAAAAACAACAGTACCATGTATACCCATCTGTAGATACTTAGAGCAGTGCCTGGCTTATGACAAGCACTCACTAACCCTTAGCTGCTATTATTGTTACTTAGATTCTACAACATGTAACACACAATAGGAATATACAGTATCTCATTGCCTTATGAGGTGTCATCTGTTTAGCCTGCCCTCTCAATGGCGCTGGAAGCTCTGTGTGGAACAGGTCCTTGTCCTTATGCTGGTAGAGGCTCAGAGTCTGTTCTCAGAAGGGTCTTGTTGACCAAGTGTGAGTTTGCATGAGGACTGTCACATCTGCTGTCAGAGCCAGTGCGAAAGAACCCTGGGAAGTTGACTGCAATGATCTCAAGAGGCTGGCCAGGTAGCACAAGCAGGAGAGCAAGCGGTTACAGAGAAGGAAAAAATATGCACTTTTCTGGGTATCCAAATTCACATGAAAAGGACTTTAGATGAGACACTAATCCTGAAGCTGGGGCTAAAGATGACAAAGGGCATTTGCTGGGCTCCTCCTGTGTGCTACGCTTGCTGCCTTTGCAGGCCCATCTCATTTAATGCCCACAACAGCCCTGGATAGTAGCTACTGTTATTCTAGTTTACCTACAGGGAATCTGAGGTTCAGACTTGATATTTGCCTGGCTGAGCTCATGCAGGCAGCCATGGGCAGGTTTGTCTGAAACACCATAGTAGGTGTGATATTTGTGCTGTGTGACAGTTCCTAAGAAAGTCTAGCAAAAGTTGTGTCATTTAATTGAACTTAATGGGGCACATACAGCCCAGGTAACATGTTAGCTGTCACCACCCAGTTTTGTTTGTGCCTCTGATTAGTTCATACTCTGCCTTACTTTACATCCTTAGCCTCATAGAATCTCAAAGGTAGGTAAGTAAATAGGTTATTCTTGGTGCATTGAAAAGGACAGTGCATCCCTTATATGGTACAAATGTAAAAGGGATTATTTGAGAGACATCCTGGTTATGATTTGAGAAACATGAGTAGACACTTTCCTCCATCTGGTGTCAAATATAAAATGCTGGCTTATCTGGAATTTCTACATTACTTATTTCTTTAGGTAAAGATATTAGAAGCCTCTTTTAAAAAATTGACAGGTATCTCTGGAAGGAGGACCACATGAAGCAATTATCAGCCATCAGTATCCTGGCTCAGTGAGTGGACCAGTCATGTAGGCCCCGAATGGAATAGGAAGAAAGACATAATTTTTTATTGCAAAGAGAGGATGGAAAACATGGGCACCAGAATGGGGCTCCTGGGTAGCCTGCAAGAGTAAGTGGCTGCCACACACAAAGAGGTGGAGATGCCACTGTGGATGGACAGGTAGCAAAGATAAGCTTTAAATACGTTATGTCCTTTAACTGAGCACTGACCCTGACCTTCACAGGCATGGCAGGTGCCATCTGGGGGCTTCCCTGCTTATTGGCTGTAGGTTGCTGAGCATCCCCTGACTTTGTTTTGTTGGAAGATTCTTTTCCTTAGGGTCATTTTTCATGAAAGTTCCGCTGTTCTGCATTTGCATCAGGGTAAAATCTTCTTCTTTAGTCTGGAACAGCCTGCTGTGTTTGTCCTTTGGAGATGAGCTCATTAACTGTCACAGTAAAGGGATTCTGGAGTGCCTCTTCTGTAGGTCAGAAGGTCCTCCTGGGCCCAAGAACTGTTTGTGGAGGGGAGGAAAGGTGAGAACAGTGAGTACACAATAATATTCTCTCAGCGGTACCTTGTTCCTTCTCCTCCCACACCAGAAATTCACCCTCGATCACACATTGGGATTAAAACAGTAATTGAACAGACTGTGCAATCATTAGGTTAAATCAAACCAGGCAACTTTGATTTCCAATCTCTTAAAACCTGCAACCTCCTTGAAGTGGAGGGAGAAGAGAACATAAGAGAAATCGATTGGAACCTACCAGCTGCAAGTCTGCTTACCTGGGGCATGATAACATGTATGATAATCAGCCTTGTTTCTACTCCCAGTTATTCTTGAGACATAGACCCAGATTACGGGACAGGAGTGCAGGGAATAAAACTGAACATGTTATGTCCTGCGTAACTTTACAGCCAATTATTTGAGAATCTGACCTGGTTAAGACCTGGAGCTGAACAAAACCACTGTAAATTATTGTATAAAAATCCTTTGCAACAGAGTTGAGCACTGTGTAAATCTTGCACATCCTTTCTTCTAGAGGTGGAGGCAGAATGAGCATAAAACTGTACTGCCCTTTTCAAATTTCCAAGATCAAATGTGCATCAATCCACACGTACATTTTAAATGCAGCTGTAAAGGTTTGCTATGAAAGTATGCTGTGTAGGTGCTAAAGGGGATGAAGGTTGCCCTGTTGAGCTGGGTGGTGATCAGAGGTTGGAGCACACAATTATTTCTTAAATCTAAGTAGATTAAAAATGGTTGGTAGAAAATTATTGTCAAAGGATGAGTGTCTTCATTATGAAAAAGACTTTTTAACATGTATGGAGTTACTGTGCATGTCATAAATATGCACAAGTATACAAAATTGTCTACAAATACTAAAGGAAGTCCTCCAAGATGAAAAGAAATGACACAAGGTAGTAACACAAATACACGGAAAGGAATGAAGAACACCAGAAATGGCAAATATGTGTAAATATGGGATGGATATATATAATTATTTTCTCTTTCATTCTCTTAACTTATTTAAAAATAAAATATTGCTTAAACCAATAACTATAACCTTGTATTACTAGCTTTATAACATATATAGATGTAATATAACTAACAGTAATAGCACAAAGTAGGGGTTGGGGAATGAAACTACATAGAAGTCAAGTTGATATATGTTACCAAAACTAAGTCGATATTAACCTGAAGCAGATTGTGGTAAGTTAAAAGCTGTACATTATAAACCCTAGAACAACCATTAAGAAAAGAATTCAAAAAATATGCACAAAAATCAAACAGAGGAATTGTAATGGTATGCCAAAAAATATTTACACAGAAGACAGTAAATGAAAAAACAGGAATAAAAAAAGATGAGGCATATTAAAAACAAATTCAACTATATCAATAATTATATTCAGATTTAAAAATATGAAATCTAGTATTACAGATCTTTTAGAATTTGTCTAGCAGTTTTCTGGTCCTCACCAGAAGACCCCTAAACAAACAAATAAAAAAGAAATCTAAAAGCAAATAAATCTACCACATTAAATGGAAAAATAATCTCAAATAAAAAGACAACATGGTTAGATTTGATAAAATAGCAAGACCCCACCATATGCTATCTTCAAGAAACATACTTTAGATTCAAAGACACAAATAGTTTAAAAGTAGAAGTATGGAGGAAGATATAGCATGCAAACAATAACCATGAAAGTGTTGGAGGGGCACATTTATATTGTATCAAAAGTTACTTAAATGACTCCAATGTGCAGTCAGAAATGGGAATACCTTACTTTACCCACAATGGGACTGTAGAGCATCACAGAAAGTGTCTAGGAGATACTTTTGAGAGAGAACTTGACATCAATCAGGTAAAGAAGGTAATGAGTTGAAGGTCATTTTACCAAAAGGGAAGAGTGCAGTGTGAATCAGCATTAGGTGCTCAGGGAACTACAGTTTGTCATTGTTCCAGGGCAAAGTGAGAGGTGAGGAAAGCAGGAGATGACGTAGGTGTGGAATTGACAGGGGCCTGATAATGAATGGCTTAACATAGCATATACATAAGACAAAAATTCACTTACGTTGGCATATTAGGTTCACTATGAAACCTGAAAAGGTAGAGAAAAAAAGGAGACATATAATCACATAATCTAGAGGGATAAGACTAGTGCAGGGAGAACAGGAGAGGGAGAAAGATCGTAGGCCCAGGGACCCATCTTTAGTTTTTGTACATGTGTTAGTTTGCTGTTTTGTGGTAAAGGCGTGGATGGGTTAATCTGGTTTGCCATGCTTCCTATCAGCAAAGATAGACTTGAAGCTATTTTTTTTTCATTAAAATAATCAGTGTATGTGCACAGAGAAAGCCTAGTCAATTTCATCTGTGTGCATTTCAAATCCAAGACCTTTGAAACTGGAAGTGTCCCTCTTCAGAACTCTTGGGATATGCAAACTTCCATAGTTTGGGTCTTTACAGTACAACTTTTCTCACAGTGCATGGTCTGTTGTGGTGATTCCTGAACTTTTGTGTTTAAAATGTAGGTAACAGGGTCCCATATCCACAATCGGTATCTCTGGCGTGGGGTTCATGAGTCTGCATTTTAACCATTTTAACTGATGCAGGCATTTGTTGGATCCCACTTTGAGAAGTATGTAATTCCAGAACTTTTATCCTTGGCCTTTTTTCTGGGTATAATATGATATAATATAATATGCTGGAAACTCTTCTCTAAGTTGTGACTCTGTTCTGAAATTCAATGACCTAAAATTGTCAGAAGCAAAGGCATGCAAAAACTAATTTAAATGTCAGCAGATCAACAAAATCTTCAGTGTACTTAAATTGGAAATGTTATCAAACAGAAATGAATGTTAGGCAACAAAATACAAATCCGTTACTTGAGGAGGTGCCAAAACTATTTCCAGAGGTAAGAGTTGTATGACGCTATTCAAAACCAAATTCAATTTTCATAGCTGGTAAGAAAATCTATGTCTCACCAGCCTCCGTGATACTGTAGAAAGAACAAGGGGCTTTGGACTCTGACTTAAGTTTGAATGCCAAACCAATTCTTCACAAGTGCGTTCCCTTGCATAAAGGTGCTACTTGGCCTGTTTTGAGTTTTGTGTTTCTCTGAGACAATAGATGGGGAAGAATACAACCACAACCACATGGGGTGGAGAGGGGATTAAGAAAGATAGTGGATGTAAAGCACCACACACAAGAATGTATTTGATAAACGTGGGTTCCCTTTTATATATGTCCATAGGTACCCACATTTGAAACTAAAGTTGTAGCTGATAATGGAAAGGATACATTCTAATAGCCCAGAGAATGGATTGGTATATGGTAAAATAGCCCTGGCAGTATAAGGGTGCAACTCAGCATGCTGACATCCTTTATCTGTTTCTCAGGGCACTAGTTCTCCTTCCTCAGTAGTCAAGGAGGAAGACAACACTCAGGCCTCCTGGCCTGTTTGGGGGTAAGCGTGGTGGGGGACACTGCTGTCTATCTCAGGGGTTCTTTTGTCCTGTGGGCTGACCCAGGCATCCTCCTCTAGTCCTCACCTGGCCTACTCACAGGCCTGTACTCCTCCTGCCCCCCCAAAACTTTGCCCCTCAAGACCCACACCCCCACCACTAGCAGATTTTGTTTGGAAAGACTTTTTAAATTGCCGTGTGCAAGTGCATAGGAGAACTGACAAAGGGTAATGAATCAGGAAGTTGGCATTTTAAATATGGGCATCGTAGACATGCTAATACATTTTCTCTCAGTAATAAAATGTTTGGCCTACCCTATCTCTAAAAAGATTCACGTAGCATAAGAAAACGCAATACACTGAAAATGTAATTATTGAGGTGTCCACTCTGACAATAGCGTGTAGATATCATTTCAACTTTTTGGAGGGAAACTGTTGGTAGCAATATTTAGAGGAGAATTTTCTATATCTTTTAACAAATTCAGACTTCAAGGCAAAACTGAGCATTTTCTTTGCTGAACAAAGCAGACTAGCTTGGCCGTGGCTCTCGGGCAGCTCCAGGGGCACAGGAAGAGGAGGAAAGGTGATTCATAAGATGAAATAGACTCACAGAGGGTGCTGTTCATTCATCTTGATTCTCACAAACATTGTATTTTCGGTTTTGAAATTGATATAAAATATGAATTTATCACTGATTTTTACATATTGTAAATCTAAAATTCAAATGACTTTTTATTGTAAAGAAAAAAGCAATTATATATAGCCTCTGTTAATAGCAACAGGCGAGGCAATATTTGCCAGTGTGTAAGTCTGAAGATTCACTTCTGAAGTGCAATCCAATTGTTTTCGGTAGGAAAGATTACAAAAGAAAACAGTTTCATAAGCCATCTTTTCTCTTTTTCATTTATTGCCTGATTCTGAGCAATGGAGTCAACTTTGAGCAAATAATTTTAGAAAAAGTCCTTGTTTGAATAAAGAATATAACCAATCAAGACATACTAGACAGACAATGCTTTTAGAAAATTTTAGTTTTAAAATTCTATCTACATTGTGTTATGTTTTTATTACATGATTATTGTATGATTAATATGAGTGTACCTATGAGGGACAGGAATTTATATCTATAAATCTATCTGTGTTTGGGTCAGCACAAATTTCTGTGTTCAGAAGTTACAATTTCTTGTAATGAATATCTTTCAAGTGTGATTTTTGGTTGAAATGATATTGTTGAGAAAATTACTATTTTGATATAAACTAGCTTAAGGTTATAAGAACACTCTGTACATAAATACGGGGTTTGAAATGCCCACAGTTACTATGGTAAGGATAGGCAGGCAAGAGTATCTTTTTTTTTATTATTATTCTTTTAACATAAAAGTCTTAGAACAAAATTAAAGCTGAACGTATCTGGCAGCCTATAGTTACCTGCATTTTTCTTAAAACAACTCTGGTGACTTACTAGTCAAAAGACCTTTTCACCTCAAGACAACATAGCGACAGCCCTACTGGGAAAGAGCAAGTTAGTCTGGGAGAAAAAAAGAACCCAAACAAACAAAAACAGTGATGGAGAAAACATAACTGTGTGTATCTTACGGCTGCATCTTGAAGAATAAAAGCAGCTATTTCACTTGGCTGTTTTGTAGCGGTATGGATTCCAGATACTTATTTTAGGTATAAGGAGAGTATCGAACAGATACATTTTTAAGTTTAAATAAAAGAAATGTTCCATTTCATGCCAAGAAATTATGTGTTGACTCCCCACCCTACGCCCAGAATGGAGAATATTGTATTTTCTTTCTAAAATAAAAAGCAGGTAAAGGGAGTAGGAATGGCTTGCGTAGCTCTTTCCCTAAGAAATTTGATGCTGCCAACTTTGCCATTTCTTAGTGTTCTGCTCGAGTTAAGTAGACTATAGATAAATTTGAAGATGCCGAATCATAAATGATAGACACAGTTAGAAAGCTGCTGGAAATTTTATAAAATTGCCAGTTTGAGCCTCAATAAACCACCAGGTCAGAAGCAAGTTCCCACTGCTCTATTCTCTGAGGCAAGCAATTGTATGCAGCCTCGCATGCATTCCAAAGGCCGAGAAAAATGTGTTTTTTTCTCTATATTCATAACTACGACCTTAGCAGCAAGCACTGGGGTAAAATGCTTTTTTTCCCTCTATACTCATAATCAAGACAAAACCCCATTGGATTCTTTCTAGGTTTAGAAAAATGTCCTTGTCGATTTTTATGATAAAATTCATATCATGGATACATAACCTTAAAATTAAGGGTAAGAATATTTACTCTGTTCCCTTGCACCGAAATCACTTCATATACCATTTCCACGTGGAAGTGCCTTCTCCGGAGTAAGCAAATCACTTACACAATTGCAAGATAGGCTTGAGAAAACGGAGCCATTCTATGAAATACATAGGAGGGCGATATAAACAGATCTCCTGCTTGTTTAATGTTTCCAAAGAAAAGGGGAGATTCGGGCGCCCCTTTTGAACACTTTATTTTGTTCCTTCCCCTCCCTCCCTTCTTTCTTTCCTCAGCTGATTACCCCCCACATTTAATTGTAATTTTAAAAAATGATGTCATCACAAGCATCAGAGAATTTTCCTATAAACAAAGAATTTTCTAGTTGCCACTTAGAGTTCTTAATGCAGGATAATATTTAATTAGGAAAGTGAAGGTGAAGGACAAAGAGGCGTTTTCTATACTGAGGGACTGAGTAGATACAAGTATCTTAAATATATTTTGATCATATTTATTAAGGATCAGAAGGTTTTTGAGAGTTAGTTTTAAAAAACCCTCTAAGATCTAAAATAACCACCGAAGACCTTTTCATTTTGAAGGAATAAACAGGATTGTAAGAATAGGTAACTTTTTCCTTGAGGAGCTATAAATGCAAGTCATTAGTAAAGTTCATTCACTCCATTGGAATTCATTTCTTATAAGGTCTGTTGGATAATTATTCTTTCTGAACACAACAACAAAAACTGAACAGATGTTGAGGTAGATAACAAGTTTGATGGATAAGATATAATGAATCTGTTCTTTTCATTGTTTTTAATAAAAAAGAAATATCTGATGGTAAGATTTCTTCAAGGTTCTTAATAGGAATATGTTCCCTAGATTAAAGGAGGGAGAAAAAAAGGTTGTATAGAACTTGATGTGATACTAGGATAATGAAAAATGTATCACTTAACAAGGTTTGCATTATTCAGAGTTATGCCCATGCAAGTGTGTGCTCTAATCCCCAGCCAATACGTTGCTTGGTAACCAGTTACCTGCACACCTGCTCTGTAGCTATAAGAGACAGTGCATGTATGGTTATTGGCCATATTTAGTACTGAAGAGATAAAAATTCAACAAATATTAATATTTCATACAAAAATATATCTTTCACCTTATTATTGCAGTCACTGTTTAGCCAAAGATTTTTTATTTTCTAAAAAGAGTTACTGCTTCCCATCACGCTATCAACTTCCGAGTAGCAAGAGAAAAGACTTAAATTCCTTTCAGAGCATCTGTAATCAACTCTGTTTGCAGCAGACAACAGATGCTACCATTAGGAGGGATTTTGCACTTAGGTGAGAGGGAAGGCTGAAAGGAGGATTTCGGTTGATAAAAGATTCCAACTGTGGAGGCAGAATCACTCTGGAATTGGTCTGACCATAAGGGTCTGTCTGCATGAAGGCTTGATTAACACAGCCCCAGAAATATCAGTCATTGTGATTAGGCTGCAGTGTGGCTGGACTGTTCCTGATTACTCCCCTCTCAAGTTACAGTAAAGAACAGTTCTACCACTGATTGTGTGACTGTGACCTGCGCGGGGAGCCAAAAGAGGCAAGCTTTGGGACCAACATATGAAGCCCTTGTGTTATTTTTTCCCATTAGAAGGCTGATTGCACACCATGCATTTGAGCCTCAGGGCTGCTAGAAAGGATGCCCCAAGGGCCTCAAAGTCATTTCCTTTAACTGCTGGTAAGATCACAGCATTTAAAAAAAAAAAAGGTTAGAAGGTACCTTTAACGATCATTCAGTTCATTGGTTCTTAGCCCTGCTTACACATTAGAATCACCTGGAGAGCTTTTAAAATACACTGATGCTTGGGCCCCACCCCAGAAGATTCTGATGCTAGCTCTAGGGTGGGATTCGGGCCAAAAGAGTGAAGAAGTAGAACAAGGTCAGGTATGTGATAGTAATTGACGACTCTTCACTTAAAGGGAAACATCAAGAGAGAGGAAGACTCATTCTCTTTCTATTAGTTATCATCTTGTTATTCTCGTATTAGCCTTAATCTCTTGTTAGCCTTAACCATTTGGGTAGTGGAGTGGGGCTCTCTGGGTGGGGGGAGGACATGAGCAGCCTGTGGGATCAGCATGCTCCTGCCTCCTTTGCTTCTCTGGAGATCATCCTGGAACCACCAGTGGGCAATGAAGATTTGCTCTGAGAAGGCTCTAAAATGGATCAAACAAGTCCCTTAACCAAATTAACTCCAAGGCTACTTGGTTTCTGTGGCCAACAGTTCACCCTTGCTCTATTTTCCATTGCACATGATGATGGCACATTATCCATGTTCTCCTGTGGGATTAAACAACAGCATTACTGTATTTCAACACCAAAATCCCAACATTACAAGGATGCATCCAAAGTGAATATTGATTTCCTTATTAAAATCTAAAGACAAAATCCAGGGGAATTCAAGTCCAAAATCATATTTTCTTGCTACAGTGATTTAGAAGTGCAAGAAAATTAAAATCAATAATCCATCTTCCGTAGTTTGTTGTTTTGATAAGTTATAGTGGGAGGTGTTCTTGATTCTGGAGAGATTTGGGGATTTTCCAAGAACTGTAGCTCAGATAGAATCTAGGGAGAATTGGGGAGTTCTTCTGTAAGAGTTCTTCTTCTCAGTAAGTTGCCTTGATAGAATTACAAGTTTCCATTAGCATCTCTTACAAAGAATGTAAAGAGTGAACAGGACATTCAAGGTCATTGGTTAGAAAATAAGCCAGCTCCCAGCCCTTGAGCTGTTGTTCCCTATCCCTGGCAAAATCGTGTTCCCAGAACATAGCACTGAAGAGTTGTCACAGGCTAGAGCGCAGATGCATGGGCAGCTGGGCGGATGCTCAAAAGAGATAGAGTTCAGCTTCACGAGAAAGCCAGTCAGTTGATATCGGTTGTCTAAAACACGCAACCTGTAACCTTAAACACAAAATAGGAGAAATATACCAGCAAGAGTTTGGCTAATTTGGGCACTGGGAGCTTAGCGTATTTGGGGGAAAACATCCCTTATATAGCTGTCTCCTCCCTTTGACATGCTATCTGAGGCATTGGTGACCTCTGAGAAGGAATAAAAATTTGCAGTGGAGACAGCTCCTATCATTGGATCTTATTAGAGCCGTATTTTCCCTCTTTTTTATCTCATGCCTTTGAAACCTCTTTATTTCTTTTCCCCTTTGAACTGCCTACCTATAAGGCACGGAAACATGCAACCTATGACCTTAAAAGCAATGGCAATGGGAAAAATATCCCATCAAGTCATTGGCTAATTTAGGCACTGGGAACTTAGCATACCTGGGTGAAAACATCTCCTGGAACCTGTATGGCACTAACAATTTAAACCCAGAGCCTCATGGGGCTCCACTGTATATGTGGAGCTCAGCTGCTTTACAGTTTAAAAAGAGCAAAAGGGATTTTTTGTGCCATCCCTCCTTTTGCCCCACCCCTCCATGGTCTGTCCCTCTCCTTTGGTGAGGACAAACTTTTGGTAGGGTTCCACTCTGCCTCTTGCTTGTGTACTGAGCCACAGGAAGCATAGATCAGTCAAGGGGAAAACCATACCTGGCCTCTTGTCCTGGCCCAGCAGTTAAAAGCCAAGGGCTTAACTGTCAAAACTGGCCATGTGGGCCATCTAAGCTGCTATAGGCCACCAGACAGCATCAAACCATGGGTACCACCTGGGACTTACGCATCCTCAATTGCCAACATTTTGTCTCATTTCTCAGTATTCCTGGTTCATGCACCAGCTGTTGGGGGCAATGATGTTATTTTCTAAAATTGTAAGGTTCCTTCTCAGTGGAAATGCAGAGTAGAAAGTGTACTTTCTGAAGGCAACTTGCCACCCGGAGAGAGGGAATGAACTTCTCTTTCTCTACCAAACTCAATGTGAGATAAAAGGCTACAGCTTGAAGTGGATAGAGGTAAGAGGACAGAGAGAGGCCAGGAATTTAATATTAACTGATGTCCTTTCACATTTAGGGAAACATCAGGTGGGGAAAGAGACTTTCCCTTCCTAACACTTGACCCTTCTTATTTAGTAGTCTTACTCCTGCCCGACATCCAATCTCCAAGTCTTCTCCTGCCCATCTCCTAAATACCTGTGTATCTGCCCATTCTTCTGTCTCCACTGCTACTGTCCAAGTCAGGGCTCTGCTCTCTCTTTTACTAAGAATTGCATTCTCTCTTCATTACTGCGACTCTGGCCTTTGCGCTCTGCCCTCCTGCAGCCTCCTCCTCCCCACCCCTAACACACAAACAAGCAAAACTGAAAAAAACCTGTCTTCCGGAGCACCAGAGCGATCCTTTCATTGTGCATATCCAGTGATGTCACTCTCAGGCTCAGTGTCCATCGGTAGCTTCCCCTT
This sequence comes from Lepilemur ruficaudatus, assembly GCA_963574885.1. Classification (NCBI taxonomy): domain Eukaryota; kingdom Metazoa; phylum Chordata; class Mammalia; order Primates; family Lepilemuridae; genus Lepilemur; species Lepilemur ruficaudatus. The sequence continues at coordinate 31,347 of CAUYRT010099082.1, read as the reverse complement.
GCCTATAAGACACTTTCTCAACTCTTACTTTTGGTGTACAGGATCCTTCATAATTTGAAAGGTGTTTAAGCTTGTGGACTCCAGAGGGAAAAAAAAATGTTGCTTCAAAGCCACTGACTAACAATGGGACTTTGAGTTAGTGACTTAACCTCTTTGTGCCTCACTTTCTCCATGTGAAATTAGAATAATGGCAGTACTTATTTCAAAGGGTTGTTGGAGGGATCAAATGAAATAATCCAATAAAACACCTGTTGCTCTACCTGTTACATAGTAAGTGCTCCATAATTAGTCATTATTTTTATTTGGCCTCTGCTCACTTATCTAACCTCATATCCCACTGACCTTTGCATCTTTCATCCACGCTGGCCCTTCTGTTGGAATGCCCTTGCCCATCTTCACTGCCTGGCAAAGTCTTATTCATCCTGCAGTTCTCAGTTGAAGTGCTTTGTCCTCAGTGGATAGACTTAAGTGTTACTTCTCTTGGGTTCCCACTTCCCAGTGTGCTTGCCACTAGTAAAACCAATAGCCCCATTCTCCTAAGACTGTACTCCCTGAGACTGGGGACTGAATCATTCTGTCTATTTCCTAGCACCTAACACAGCAGTAGCCCCATGGGCGCCGCTCGGAAATGATTACTGAATGAATGACCATGCAGATGAGAATGTTCTTTCCCAGGGGAAGATTTCAGGTTTCTAAAGCTTTGCAATTGTGGTGTTTTATGGAGAACCAACCCTTTAGCCTATGGTCTGATGCAAGTCAGTGGAAACTTGAAAAAAAGAATCTTAGAGCACATAAACATCATTGCTATTTTCACTCCAACTACTTTTTAAAGTCTAAATTCAGAACTAATAGAGAATTTTTACCTACACTAAGTTATTGTGGGGGCTAGGAGGAAGGGGAGGACAATTCACCTCTAACCTTTCAGCTACTGTCTTTGTTGAAACAACTTTTAAAAAACTAATGATACAGTTGATGAAATCTCTTTTAAATGAGTTGCAATATTGCCTTAGGTAAATTGGTTAGTCTCAAGGCAAACAGTTCTTGTATACTTATCATCTAGAGCTTTTTTTTTTTTAACTTTTTAAAAGGTCAATTGGTTTATTTTCATGTATTTAGCAACAGTTTACAAAGCAATCTTTTAGAGCTGTCATTGTATTAATTTTCATGGTTTTAGTAATTGTAAACTTTATATTTCCTTGGGAAGCAATTAATACATTTAGGAAATTCTCCTGGGTTTCATAAACACTTCCAATTAAAATGTATTGATTTGGCAGTGGTTTCTTCTCAGTATCCATTTACAAAAACTAAGAAGCAATTCGTGTGGCTTCCTCAAACCTGAATGTAAGCAAAAATGGGACAGCTGAAGATATCATTTCTTTTACCCTTTGAAGTTAATTAGCTCTATAGCTATTATTAGCCTGGAAGCACCTGAAGGGCAAGGATAATATCTTATTCATTATTATATTTTGCCCAGGGTCTAGCTGAGTTCCTGCATCTATAAAAAGCAGAGATTGGTGTCCCCAGCAGGGAATTTGCATAATTGGGGAAACTTTGGCCTGGCCAGTGTGGAGCCTGGCGGGAGAATCGGCGGAGGGCTTGGACAGCAGCTCAGGAAGTGTGGGCAACAGGGCAGATGCAGCCTCTCAGGGACAGCTGGGCCTGAGCACAGTTCTTAGGAGCCCTTGCTAGGAAGCTCAGGAACAGGGAGGAGGAGCCACTCAGGAGACTTCCGGATGTGGTGCAAATCCTTGAGTACATTCCAGGTTGAAGTCACCTGGAGAATATAGGTGAAGAGACATTTGCAGAGACTTGAGAAAGATTCTACAGTCTGGGGACAGGAGTTCTGGTGAAGAGTAACCGTGATGCTTCCTTACTCTGGTGTGTGGCATATGAGAGTGTGCGATGGGTTTTTATGTGGGGTTGTGTGTATGTGGCTCCTTATCCAAAATTAGGCCATTATCAGAGCAAAGGATTAAGGATTGGATTTCTCTCAAAGGCTAATTCTTATGTGTAAGGATCAGTAGGTGTTTTGAGATTGTGGTCCTGATTGCCACATTTTCGTTAAAGAACACAAAAGACAAAAAGTGGGTAGGAAAAACCTTAGATTTTTCTTTTCTTATTCCATGATAAGTCTCCTCTTAAGGTGCCTTCTAGCCCAACCTTATTTCAGAGCTGAAGCAGCAGAGGACAGTCAGGTTAGATGACTTCTTCAGTTAGAGGCAGAGATAGATTAGACTTTGGATCCTTTGTTCTAAGAACCAGTCTCTCAACACAGTTTTATTTAGTTACTACTACATTCCAGGTCCTCATGGAGCTTACATTCCACATGAAGGAGACAGACAATAAATATGATAAAGAAGGAAATTATGCTGTGTGTCATATGTACATTATGTTGTATCATACACAATGTGAAAAATGCTACAAAGAGAAATAAAGCAAGGCATTTTAAGTAGGTGATCAGGGAAGTCCTCAGCGAGAAGGTGGTATTTGCACAAAGTAGGGGGTGAGGGAGTGAGCCATGAGGATACATGGCGGGGAGCATTCCAGGCTGAGGGCCAGAAAGTACAAAGGCTCTGGGTTGGGTGATCCTGGTGTATCTGAGGAATGGCGGGAAGCCCATGTGGCTTCCGTGAAGAGTAGAGTAGTAGGAGGTGACAGCAGGTACGTATGGGGGCAGGTGCAGATCATAGAGAATCTTGCAGGCCATGTAGGGCTTTCTGATTGAGGTGGGAACTGCTGGAAGGTTTTGAGTGACATTATCTGTTTTATATTTTAAGAGGATTATCCTAGATCAATTCACTTTGATTATCAAACAATTTGGGGTATTTATTATGGGTTGAGTATCCTTAATCCAAAAATCCAAAATATGAAATGCTTTAATGAGCATTTCCCTTGAGCATCATGATAATGCTCAAAAAGTTTCCGATTTTGGAGCATTTTGCATTTTGGAATTTCGGATTAGGATGCCGAACTAGTCAGTATATAAGGCTGATATTCCAAAATGCTAAAAAATTCAAAATCCAAAACACTTCTGGTCCCAAGCATTTCAAGTAAGGAATACTCAACCTGTGTTTTCTAGGCATCATGTTAGACACTGGGGATCCAGAATTCTATAAGAGCCAGTTCCTACCCCTGAAGAGCTCGGCCTTGTAGAAAAGACAACTATAAAAAATACTAAGAACATTACTATGTGTTGTGGCAAGCACAATGGAAGGTACATACAGATGCAGACCCAAAAAGGAAGGGCAGGCAGGAAGGGCTTCTTTGAGAAGCTGTGGAACAGCAAGATTTGTGGGAGCTATTGAGTAGCTCATTTCTGTCTTACTCTTGGTGCCGCAGTAGGTTCAAAGTACTGAAACAAGAATCCCCAGTTTCTGCGCCGTGCTCTCAGTCCAGCCCAGCAGACCTTGTGGGTTACGGTCTGTCTTGGGGGAAGAGTTCCAGGTGGATCCAACAGCTAAGTGTAAAGACCCTAAAATATAAACTTGCTTTGTGTGTCGGGGAACATCAGGAGGCTAGAGGGCTGGACTGCAGAGGCAGAGGGAGAATACTGAGCCAGCCAGCCAAATGCCTTATAGCCAGGAGAAGCACTTTGAGGCCATAGGAATTCATGTGGAAGAACTCATGCTTTGAATTGAAAAAGGAAGTGACTAAAGAGGGCTGAGGTAGCTCCTTAGAGATTAATAGGGATTTGGAGACTTCCTTAATTACAGGCTATGAAGGCATCATGTGGTGGGGAAGGGGTGCATGGGGACTTATACCAAGGTGGTCTACAAGCTCTGGGGTCTTGGGAGCAATGGCCAAATTCCCCTTTGACTAGTCCTGCAAGCAATGGAGCATTACATCATGAGGAGTTGTAGAGTACAGTGGTTAAGAGCAAAACCTCTGAATTTAGGCTTATGGGTCAAATTCCAGCCTTACCCCTCATCCCAGGAAAGTTACTTAACCTCTGTGCCTTTGCTCCTCCATCTTCAAAATGGGGCTGGTAAGAATAATAATGTAAAGAAGGAAAAAATCTTTTCCCCTCTGTCCTAAGTACTCAGCTGGGGTTCCTGTAACAAAAGACATGAACAAGAGGAAAACAAACAGGTTTATTAACATGTGCATTGTGCATGTTACATATAAGAATACCCAAAAATGAGTAACTCAAAGAGGTAGAGAAGCAACAGACAAAGGAAAAGGACTTTGAGTTTCTAGGGGCAGCAAATTGTGGGGAAGCTAATATATGGGAAACTATTGGTGGATAAAGGCTAATTATTGAATTGTGCTAGGTAGATTTCTCTGGTGCCATCTCTAGGATAATATGGGTCTAAAGTCAACTCTGTTGATTAATTTTTGTCTTACTTGGTAGAGATGGGAGGAGGGACACCTTTGAAAATTTGTGTGTTCTGCTTTTAGGCAAATGGGGAGGGCAGAGAGCTTCTCTTGCATTTGCTTCTTTTTGTCTTCAGCTCAAAATAATCCTTTTGCCAAAGTGGTATATTTTGGGGAGGTGTATTCTGCTAACCCTCGAGTATCTACCTCATAGGGTTGCTATGAGGAATATGTAAGCTAATGTATACAAATTGCTTAGCACAGTGGCTAGCAAACAGTAAGGGCTAAATAAGTATGTGCCATTATTATTACCACCCTCTGGAAAAAGCAGTGCCCATGCCTGCAAAGAACTTTGACAGAGGCATTATATATATGTAAGAAGATGGTCACAATAAAAATAACTGGGTGGTTCGGGCACAGGGCTTTCCCTGTGTGAGCCCTGGGATTCTTACAGAACTCAGTGAAGGGATGTGACCAACAGCACCTGGGATTAGATTTCTCACCAACCCTGGCAAAAAAAGGCCAAGGCAGTTTTAATTTGATCTAGAAAAATAAAGATATGTGATGTTTCTCAAGTGTCTCATGAAGCAAATTCTTACTTGTTATGTGTGCTTAGGGAACTATAAGGGGCTATAAATTGCTGAAAGATAGATTCTGAGGTGAGGATAGGTGGCCAGAAATGATGAAAAGGTGAGTGGATCAAATCAAGATGGACTTTAAATGCCCTTCTAATGACCTTGGCCTTTATTCTTCAGATGCTGGGGAGCCAGAGGATTTTTAAGCAGGGGCAACATAATCCAATTTAGATCTTTAATAACTTTGTTGGCAGCAGGAGCATAGATGTAAAATTGTCAAGACTAGAGAGAAAATGCGATCAGTTAAAAGGCTGTTGCAACAATTCTGAGGAGAAAGCATTGGGGCCCAGATTAAGATATTGACAGCAGGAAAGAAGGAGAGACAATGGGTTGGAGACATATTTAGAGGACTTGAACCTGAGTCTGCAGACAGGGAAGTTAGGCTTCTGGCTTGGGGTATGAGTGGTCCACGAGGAAGATAGGTTTGGGGATGATAGTGAATTCAGTTTGGCTTCTGTTAAGTTTGGGGTGCCTGTATCTAAGTGAAGGTGTCAAAGTGGGCTGGGCGAGAGGTTTAGGAGTCATAGGATGGAAGTGGTTAGGGAGGGAGTAGAATTGCATAAGGCAGGATGGTAAAGTGAGGAGAGAAAGGGCCATAGCCAAAGGCTGTGGTGAGGATCGCTGGGAAGGAAGGTCAGGCTGACAGGGAGTGAGTAGTTGCTGGGAAACCAGAGAAGGGGTTTCTGGGACGCCTCGTGATTACTTTCAGAGATTTCAAGAGCGGAGGACTAGAGGAGGGGCAAGATGGCTGATGAGAAAAAACGCCAGCCAGAGTGTCTCTGCAAGAAAGACAGATTTTAGAAGAAAGTGAAAAAAATAAACAGGCAGACAAACACAGATCAGATGAGGGTCAGAAGGAAGGGTGCCTGAAAATGCAGGAGACTCCACGGGAAGAAGTTGTGGAGGAGAACTGGAAGGAGAAAGGCTCCCGAGAGGCTTGGAGACCAGCGACAAGGGTAGGTGGAGCGGTTAACTTTCCCTTCCCTTGCCTCTCGGACTGCTGGTGGGCTCCTGAGCAGTTGGAGAGACCTGCCAACATCAGCCCAGGGATGGCTGCTGCCAGTGAGCGGTGAGCCTCTTGAGGACGCGCCACCAGGCTCCCAACTCCCTCAGGGCACCTCCTGCCCGCAGACCGGAGCAGATCGGCAGGCGCCATATTGCCTGATTCTCCCCTCCCCCTTCCCTACCCGCGGCTGCCGGGACAATTTAACCACCACCCCGAGGCATCTGCAGGGAACGTGACCTTTCCTTCTGGGGCCCTACAGCAGACTGAGGGGTACTCAGACTGTGAGCTCCCTACCTTCTGGCCCTCCCAGGTGCTGCGGGCCTGGTGACTCCAGGATAGCAGGGCAAATCCTGAGGCTGAGAGACATCGACCCAGCTTGGGCACCCCGTGAGTAACTTAGGACTGGCACTCCTCTCCCTGGCAGGGTCAGAGATTGATCTCCAGGGCCCAGGGGACAGGCTTGCAGACCAGATTCCGTACACCCAGGTCTCAGTCGCATTGCCTCAGGGCACAGAAGGGGTATTTGTGAACGAGCTTACTGAACTGTGTGTGTCTTCAGGGGCGGATCAGCATGCTTGAGGGGCAATTCTCCTCCCACCGGAGGGCCGTGCACCAAACCCAGGCTGCAATCCTGGGCAGGGACTCTCCTGGCCGGCGTCACAGCCAGGGGAGATCCTCTGGCTTGAGTTCCTGTCTGCTGGTAGAGACTGGGAGAAACTGGAATAGGGGAAGGTGGAAAGGAGGGAGGCCTGCTCCAGACTGCAGGCCTCAGACAGCCCCACCCCCATATACACACTTCAGCGGAGTGGGGCCATCCCAGCCCCTCCCTGGCAGCTTTGCCCAGAAAGCAGAGAACAGACCTTTGACCCCTGCTAACAGCAACTGTGGTGCTTGTGGGCAGGCTCATCTATCTCAGCTCCACCCAGACTCACTCCCAGACCTGCCCCCACTGAGGTGGAGAATAAGGACACACCTGGAAGTCCCAGGGAACCACCCACCACATGAGGCACAAGAGTGCCTCTCCAGAGGAACAAGAGCCTGTTATAGGACCCCAAAACAACACTGCAGTCTGCTCCTCCCAGCAAGTGCCACCCACTGTGTCATTCTGCACACCCTTTTACTGCATCTACTGACTCATTACAGGATGTGGTCGAATCTCACCAACAAACACCACCTACTGGCTCAGAGACTAAACAGGGCATGTCATTCCAAATGAAAATCTAAAGGTAAGAAGCAATAGCTGATCCAGATGGGAAGAAATCAGCAAAAGAACTCTGAAGCATGAAGAATCAAACAGAAAGCATACTCCCAAAGGGGAACACCATCTCTCTAGAATAGACATTAACCAAATTCAGAACACTGAATGACAGAAGAATTTCAAACACGTATTGTAAGAAAAAATGATATACGAGAAACAATGGATAACCAACACAAAGAAACCACACACACAAAAAAAATATCCAGGACTTGGAAGAAAAATTCACTAAAGAAATTGAAATATTAAAGAAAAATCAAACCAAACTTCTGGAAATGAAGAATTTATTCAAGGAATTACAAAACACAGTAGAAAGCCTCAAGAACAGGGTAGATCAAACAGAAGACAGAATCTCGGGGATTGAAGATAACACCTTTCAGTTAAATAAGTCAGTCACAGAGATAGAGCAGAGAAATAAGAGACAAGAACAAAGCCTACAAGAAATGTGGGATTATGTGGAAGATTAATATGAAAGATTAATAGAACAAAAAATTGGTTCTTCAAAAAAATAAAATTGACACGCCTCTGGCTAGATTAATGAGAAGCAGAAAAGACTCTAATAAACTCTATCAGAAATGAAAAAGGAGAAATTACAACTCATGCCACAGAAATACAAAATATCATCTATGAATACTATAAAACCTCTACACACATAAACTGGAAAATGTGGAGGAAATGGAAAAATTCTTAGAAACACACAGCCTCCCTAGGCTCAATCAAGAAGAAATAGAATTCCTGAAAAGACCAATATCAAGTAAACAGCAATGAAAAACCTTCCTAAAAAGAAAAGTCCTGGACCAGATGGTTTCACACCCAAATTTTAGTAGACCTACAAAGAAGAACCGGTTTCTGTTCTGCAGAAATTATTACACAACATTGAGTGGGAAGGAATTCTCCTCAAGTGAAATTTAAATTATAATGGGTAAAAGAAGCTTTTTATTTTCAATGAAATTGCTTTACTAAAACCTAATTTCCAGTCCAATTCCCATCACAGGGTATTTGGACTAGAGATCTTCATTCCATTGCTCAGCATGTGAGGAAAACTTAGTTTTCATGAATGCCTGACACACCCAACTAAACCAGTTTTAAATTTGTACACACTTGCATCACTCAGATTGGCAAATAACAGCGTGCTATAATCTTTAGTATGTTTGTGAGTCATTAAAATTCTTTTAAAAGACTTCTCAAAATCTACATTGTCAACATTGATGATAATTAGAAAAGAAATGTAATTGATTTATTCACAAATAGGACCACTTAAAATTATATCCCATCTTGTCATCAGTTATGCTACTTCAAGTATCTTGACCCATAGGAAATAAAATATCCATATCTCCTGCAGAGATAAGTGGTTTTACCATTAAGTGCAATAATTGAATTTAATGGTAGACTTAGCTGTCACTCTTAGCCTCTGCAAAAAAAAAAGAAAAGAAAAGAAAAGAAATTCATTACCTAGTTAAACTAAGAAGCCAGTTTTAAGCCCAAATCCTTCAAACCACTGAGTTTGCTTTAATTCTACAAGGCGTGGTGAGTTAAGGATGGTCACACAGAAGCAAGCAAGATGATTTGAAAAATTGTTAGCGCTTACCAAGGTTTTGCTCAATGAATTGTTTGGCAATTGAAAATGGATTGGAACACATTTATTGAAATGACTATCCATTGATTGTTACTGGGGAAAAATAGCACAAGATAAAGGAATAAGCTTTCTCTCAGGTCTGGGAACACTCCATTCATTTGTTCATCTCTTCATTCATGTGTTTATGCAGCCAACATATTGTGTGCTCCTTCTCTATGTTAGTCTCTGTCCCAGGTTTTAGGAAAATCATGGTAATAAAAAATCAACACAGATATAACACAATGTGATAAAAGTTATGATGGGTTTAAGTTTGGGACACCATTGAAACATGGAAGAAGAAAACTTATTCCAGCCCGGAAAGGCATTTTAAGAAATGTGATATCTAAGCTTACACGCGAAGCCAGGAGAAATGAAGTAGATGGAGTGTTTCAGATGAAGCAAGTAGGAAGAGTACAAAGGACTAGAAGAAATGATTTTGAAGCCTAGAATTCATTGTTTTCTAAGTTTTCTACACATTAGTATATCCCTTAATAATATAAATGTCCTCTTCTCTTCTTGTGGCAGAGCTCAGTTGGGTAATAGTTTTTTTTGTTTTTTTGTTTTTTAAATTTAAGATGAAAATGCAATCAAGAAAATGCCTATAAAAATAGAGTGCACAGAAATTCCAGTTTCATGAGAGGGAACCAGCAATCTTGAAATGTGTATTCCTTCATATTGTACCCCAATCCCATTAACATGTGGCATACACAGGAGCCTGAGTGTGAAAAAAACTGGTTAAACAAAGAATCTAACTTATGAGACCATATATTAACCCTGTCACTTTAATATTATTGATTCCATTGTCCAGTACACCTTCAAACAAATTTCAGGTTACAATATAACTCCCCTCACTTGTCAAAGCCATCTAAGGATTTCCATTTTCAGCCATGTTGGCTGTCATCTAGCCTCAGAATGGCTTCAGAGAAGAGGCTGAGAGGAGAGAGGAAAGAGAAAGCATCTGGCACAAATGCATTCAATCTTTAAATTTGAATAATTCTATAGGGTGTATCAATTGGAGTATCTATGAATGTTTTATTGGAAAATGAAATATTGCTTCATGTACTATCTCCCTGATACAAAATGTATATTATATTTTTATATGAATGATACTCTTTAAATGTCAGTATCAGCTTGGGGCCCAGCCTTACTCTGAGTAATTTCACCCTGAAAGCTTGAATCTTTCTGCCACAAAGTTTCTATAACTCTGAGAGTGTCTGGAGTGAAAGCTGCATCAATGCCTCTATTGTTACAGGATAATCCTTTATCCTCCAAGCATCTTCTCACAAAATACCTCCTTGTTCAGTAATTAAACACTAGCTACTTCATTTACTTACTATTAGAAAATCTTATTCTGAATGGCTTAAAATCTTCAGGGAGATTTCATAAGTAGATGCTACAAATTAAATTCTTTTTGCCATAAAGTGGGACCATTTAGGGAGGGCCTGTGGTTATCGTGAGGATGCTTGATGAGAACCAAGATTTTTGGAAGTTATTTTACATCATGTTTCCTAATTTTGTATTTATATCATGGAGTGTGCAGTTAATTTGGCCTTCACATTCCTCAAATTATTTTAAGACAACAGTAAATGGTGAGACAACTTGGAAAAAGATACCACTTGTGGTTTGGAGGGATTGTTTGCAGGGGTTGTTAGGATAAAAGGAATTTAGTTGGAATCAGTCTTATCTATAAATCAGACAAGGGCATTTTTTCTTCGTGAGAACTTTGATGATGAGCTTAATAACATGAACAAGTAATCATGTTGCTGCCTCTCCATAAATTATTATAATAACACCTTCTACCATAGTTATACAGAGGTATTCTCCTAGACATTCAGACTTTACCACCATTACGCAATTTAAAGTTTGAAAACTCCATTGACCCAGTGAGAAACTGGGAGTTAATTGTCACATAACATTTTGTGTAGCTTTCATAAAGATAGCCACAGAAAGAAGAGTTGAGGAAAAAAATCTAGGAAAATAAATTTGAGGAGACACTTCAAACCTCAAAATCAAACAGCTATGAGGCAGCAAACTGTGGTACAAAGATAACTAAGTGGGAGCCAAGAAAGCTGGTTTCAAGTCCTGGCATCGCTACTAATCAGCTGGGTGAACTTGGGCAACCCACCTAATTTCTGTTAATCCTTGTCTATCTATAAAATGACAGGGATGGAATTGATCTCTAGGGTCCCTTCCAGATCTAGTAGGCTATGATCAATCTATTATCTTTTTTTTTTTTTTATTACATGGAGTGTGTCCCTACCTGAAATTATTATTTTTTTTTTGGTTTTTTTTAACCACATATTCATTTTTTATTTAGCTATAGCCTTTAATTTTAAAATTTATTTTATTTTATTTTATTTTATTTTACTTCAGCATATTATGGGGATACAAATGTTTAGGTGATCAACACCTAAGTGCACATATAGGACTAACATTTATAGGGTGTTGGGCAGATGGGAGGGTGGAGGATGGGATGGGTATATACATACATAATGAGTGTGATGTGCACCATCTGGGGGATGGACACGCTTGAAGCTCTGACTCGGGGGGGGTGGGAGGAGGAAGGGCAATATACATAATATCTTTTTTTGAGTTACTTGAGTTGTTCTAATTCTTCTTGATATGTCAAATTAATAAGGCTTCATTTACTACCATGTTTTAAAAAGCCTCATAAAGTGTTTCTGTTCTGAGAAACAGAACAGCACTGAGAAAAAGGATAGTCTAAGGGATACTTCTTTATTCAATTTATATGAAATTTTGCATTCCAATGTGATTCTATGTAAAATTTCCACATAATTTTGGATTATATAAACTATTTCGTATTATAGATGTGAGTGAGAGGATTAATGGTGAAGAAAAACCTATTCCTAGTTTGTTAGCTAAGTAGCATCTGTAACCCCTTTCACCAGCAACCACTGGGAAAAGGCTGTTGTCACTCCAGATTTATGCTGTATTCACACACACACACACACACACACACACACACACACACACACTTTGCATGTATTTTGACACTCAGATTTGAATGATGAAGTTTTCTATTTCTCCCTCCTCTTTTCTGCTCTCCCTCTCTCTACTTCTAACTCATCTTTCTCACAGGCACACACTAGATCTGGCAAAGGTTAGGGGAAGAGTAAACCCCTATAGAAGCAGTTAACAGGTGAAGCAACAAGGGAGCAGTGCCCTCAGATTAGTCATCTAGCTATCTGATTTGAGGGTGCTATTAAGCACATTTAGAACTTGATGGTGGATGTGTCTGTAGAAACAAAAACTGCCTGTCTTTGGCAACAGTTGATAAATGATAGAAAACAAAATGAAAGATTCCTTTCTTCAAGATAGAAGCAAAATTGCACAAGTTGAAAATAATGTTACCTTCACTAGATTATATGAAAAGAATAACAGAATTGTCCCTCTGGAAATAATCTAGTCTGATAGGAGTTAGGAAAATTTTCTCTTTATTTAAGTCTGAACTTGTGAGGCATGCCTGGTGGGGAAGGGGAATGAGTAGACTTCTTTATTAAATCTCAGAAAATGTTTTGATGAAAATGATAATGATGGTTTTTAAACTGAGGTTTGCTGAATAAACCTTATTTCCATTATTTTAAGTAAAATGTTGACAGGAAATATTGAAAAAATATATCTATATCAGCTGGTACAATGACTTCCTTGCATGTAGTTGGCGCTCAAATATGTATTAGTCAATAGAATGATTAAATTTTAGAAGTTGAAAAATAATTAAAGACCCTAGTTTGAATTTTCTCATTTAACAAACAGGGAAACTGAAGTTCAGAGAATAAAGTGCTTTGCCAATGTGTGTGTAGCTATGAATAAGTACACATAACGAATTTATCATGTAAAAGATATCAAAAGTAATTTTCTGTCAATATTAATTTTAAAAAAGGTTATATAATTAATAGGTACATGTTGTAATTATAAGAAGTTATAAAGAGACTTGCTATAAAGGAACTAACTAATGCAATTATATAATTACTGGGATAAGTGCTTTCTAGTGAGAATTTCTTAAAGAAAGAGAGAATGAATATACTTGTGGCCAGAAAGAATGATATGAAACAAAGTCTTCTTCTTAAACTAGAAATGGAAACAATAAAATTCAGCTACAAAATTGGAGTGTATCTGTCCATTAACTGGTACAAAATTTTGGTTTAAGTAATTCAATTTTAAATAAGTAATAAAGTTTTGATCCCCAAGAAAAGATGGCAAGAAAAGGACTAAAAACTACTTAGCAGTCACCTTAAGTTTGGTTCTGATGTCCTCAAAGTTCACTATTATGTAGCTTAATTTGCCCCCACTATATATCCACCACCACAACATGTGTATTATCTACATGAGTAAAATGATAACAGCTAATGATTATCAAATGTTTGCTGTGTGCCAGAACTATTCTGTGTACTTTATATCAGCTTTAAGAAGTTAGATAATATTATTATCCACCTGTTATTATAGATGAGGACATTGAGACATAGGAAAACTAAAATAATTTGTCCAAAGTTGTACAACGCATAACTAGTGGAGCTCAGTTAAACCTAAAGTGTGTCTCCAGTACGTCCACATTTTAATCATCTATGTGAATAAAGTAAAAATGAGTAGAAATTAGCCTTTATTTTTTGTTCACTTCCTAATATACCAGATTTTTATGATAAACAAAAAAATAAACACATGTGTATGGAAATGTTTATTAATATTGTAAATTGGAAAAGAGTAAAGATTTATAATTAAAATGTCCATTATGCCAAAGTGATTTATAGATTCAATTCCCATCAAAATACCAAGGTCTTTTTTCACATAACTAGAAAAAAACAACTCTAAACTTCATAGGGAATGAAAAAAGAGCCCAAATAGTCAACGCAATCCTTAGCAAAAGGAACAAAGCTGGAGGCATTACATTACTGGACTTTAAATTATACTACAAGGCTATAGTAACAAAACAGCATGGTACTGGGATAAAAGTAGAGACATAGGCCAATAGAACAGAATAGAGAACTGAGAAATAACACCACATAACTACAACCAATTGATTTTCAACAAAGCAGACAAAAAGAAAACAAACACTGGGGAAAGTATGCCCTATTCAAAGGCCCCCAAAGACAAATATAGAAACAACAAAAGGCAAAGACCCCAAAGGCAAATACAGCAACAACAAAAGTAAATAAATGGGATTTAATTAAACTAAAAAGTTTCTGCACAGAAAAAAAATAATCAACAGAGTAAATAGACAATCTACAGAATGGGAGAAAATATTTGCTCTCTACACATCCGATAAAGGGCTGATAACAAGAATCTATCTAGAACTTAAAAGAATCAACAAGAAAAAATCAAACAACTCCATCAATAAATGAGCAACAGAAACGAACAGAAACTTTTCCAAAGAAGAGAGAATAATGGCCAGAAAACATATAAAAATATGCTCAAAATCTCTAATCATTAGAAAAATACAAATCAAAACCACAATGAGATATCACCTCACCCCAGTGAGATTGGCCTCTATCAAAAAAATCCCCAAACAACAAATGCTGGCGAGGATGTGGAAAGACAGGAACACTCTTATGCTGCTGGTGGGACTGCAAATTTGTGTATCCTCTGTGGAAAAGAATTTGGAGATTCCTCAAAGAGCTAAAAATAGAAATACCAGTCGATCCAACAATAGCATTATTAGGCATCTGCCCAAAAGAGCATAAGACAGTCTATAATAAAGACAATGGCACCAGAATGTTTATGACAGCACAATTCACTATTGCAAAGGCTGTGGAAACAACCCAAGTGCCCATCAATTCCTGAGTGGATTATTAAAATTTGGTATATGTTTACAATGGAATATTACTCAATTATAAGAAACAACAGTGATCTAGCACCACTTATATTTTCCTGGATTGAGCTTGAGTCCATTATCCAAAGTGAGGTGACACAAGATAGGAAGAATGGGCACCACATGTACTCGCCATCAAATTGGTATTGACTGATTAACACTATGGTGCTCAAATGGTGTTGGTGTTCACCAGGGATTAGGGGGTTGGGGGGTAGACTGACAACTGAGGGATGTGGTGAGCATTGTGGAGGGGAAGGGCATATCTCTAACCCTTGCTAGGGAGAGGCAAAGATATAAAATGTAACCAAAATGTTTGTACTCTCATATTTTCCTGAAATAAAAAAAAAAACATCAAAAAGTAGGCAAAAGATATGACTTTTTTTCCCAAAAGTGTATATACAAATTGGCCAACAAATATATGAAAAAATGCACAACATCACTAATCATCAGAAAAATACAAATAAAATCCGCAATGAGATATCACCTTACCCCTGTCAGAATAGCCATTATTAAGAAGTAAAAAAACCAGAAAAATAGAAAAACAAAAACAAAATCAAAGCAATAGATGTTGACATTCATGCAGTGAAAAGGGAATGCTTATATGCTGTTGGTGAGACTGTAAAATAGTACAACCTCTGTGGAAAACACTATGGCAATTTCTCAAAGAACTAAAAGTAGACATACCACTCAATCCACCAATCCCACTACTAAGTATCTACCCAAAGGAAAAGAAGTCATTATATTAAAAAGATACCTGCACCAGAATGAGTATTGTAGCACAATTCACAATTGTAAAGGTATGGAATCAA
The DNA here is from genome assembly GCA_963574885.1 of Lepilemur ruficaudatus. Lineage (NCBI taxonomy): Eukaryota > Metazoa > Chordata > Mammalia > Primates > Lepilemuridae > Lepilemur > Lepilemur ruficaudatus. The sequence continues at coordinate 15,889 of CAUYRT010099082.1, read as the reverse complement.
TGTAAGTGCCCATCAATTGGAGTTGATAAAGAAAATGTGGTATATATGTATACCATGGAGTACTGCTCAGTCATAAAAGGAAAGAAATAAATCTCTTGCAGTAACTTGGATGGAACTGGAGACCATTATCCTAAGTGAAGTATCTCAGGAATGGAAAAACAAATACCACGTGTTCTCATGTATTAATATAAGTGGGAGCTAAAGAGGTGTATATGCGGTCATAAAGTAATGCAATGGACATTGAAAACTAAGAAGAGGGGTGGGTGGGAGGGAGATGAAGAATAAAAATATACCTATTGAGGAACATGTATGCTACTCTGGTGCAGGAACACTAAAAGCCCTGATTCCAGCATTATACAATTCATCCGTGTAACAAAAATCACTTATATCCCCTAAATCTGTTGAAATAAAAAAATCAACTAAAAATTATGATTAAAGAGAAATATTATCTTCTAGGCAAGTAATAATTTATCATGAAAAGAGTATAATTGTACATTGTTATCTTAATCGATTTAATTTTTTTTATTTCAGACTATTATGGGGGTACAAACGTTTTGGTTGCATGAATTGTTTCCATATGGTTTGACACAAAGTTACAAGTGTGTCCATCACCCATATAGTGTTCACTGTACCCAGTAGGTGTGACTTTACCCATCCGCTCATACTCTTACCACCTGCTGGATCTCTGTTGAATTTTACTTCCATATGTGCACATGAGTGTTGATCTATAAATAGCAGTGAGTATATATGGCTTTTGCTTTTCTATTCTGGTGATACTTCACTTAAAAGGATGGTCTTCATTTCTATACAGTTTGTTATAAAAGGTATTAATTCACCACTTTTATGGCTGAATAATATTCCACAGTATATATATATATATATACCACATTTTATTGATCTATTCATGTATGCATGGGCACTTGTGTTCATTCCACATCTTTGAAATTTTGAATTGTGCTGCTATAAACATTCAGGTTGCAGGTGTCTTTCTTATAAAATGTCTTTTTTTCCTTTGGGTAAATACCTAGTAGTGGGATTGCTGGATCAAATGGTAGATGTACTTTTAGTTCTTTGAGGTATCTCCATATTACTTTCCATAGAGGTTGTACTAGTTTGCAGTCCTACCAACTGCACAAGTGTTCCTTTCTCTCCACATCCACACCAACATCTGTTGTTTTGGGACTTTTTGATAAAAGTCATTCTCACTGGAGTTAGGTGATATCTCATTGTGGTTTTGATTTGCATTTCCCTGATGATTAGAAATGTTGAGCATTTTTTCATATCCTTATTCACCGTTAGTCTATCTTCTTCTTTTGAAAAGCTTCTCTATGTCTTTTGCTCAATTTTTAATTGAGTTGTTTGATGTTTTCTTGTGGATTAGCTTGAGTTCTTTGTAGGTTATGGTTATTAGCCCTTTATCAGATGTATAGCATACAAATATTTTCTCCCATTCTGTAGGTTGTTTATTCACTCTATTGATTGTTTCTTTGACTGTGAAGAAGCTTTTTAATTTAATGAGGTCACATTCATTTATTTTTGTTATTGTAATTGCCTCCGGGGGACTTCTTTATATATTCTTTGCCTGGGCCAATATCTGTAAGAGTTTTTCAAACCTCTTCTTCCAGAATTCTTACAGTTTCATGCCTTAGGTTTAAGTCTGTTATCAATCGTGAATTGGTTTTTGTGAGTGATTAGAGGTCCGGATCCTGTTTCAGTCTTCTATATGTGCCTATCTAATTTTCCCAGCACTATTTATTGAATAGGGATCCTTTTTCCAGTGTATCTTTTTGTCTGCTTTGTCAAAGATCAGATGGCAATATGTGGACAGTTTTATATCTGGGTTCTCTGTTCTGCTCCATTGGTCTATGTCTCTTTACTTGTGCCAATGCAATGCTGTTTTAGTTACTATAGCCTTGAAGTATTGCTTGAATTCTGGTAAAGTAATGCCTCCTGATTTGTTCATTTTGCTTAAGGTTGCTTTTGCTATTTGGGCTCTTTTCTTTTTCCATATGAAGCATAGAATTATATTTTCCAGATCTGCAAAAAATGTCATTGTTACTTTAATGGGACTTATATTGAATCTGGAAATCACTTTGGGTGGTATAGACATTTTAACAAGACTGGTTCTGCTGATCCATGAGCATGGTATGTTTTTCCATTTGTTTACATCTTCCGTGATTTCCTTCCTCAGTGTTTCATAGTTCTCCCTGTAGAGATCTTTCAGCTCCTTGCTTAAATATATGCCTAGGTATTTTATTTTCTTTGTTGCTATCATGAAATGCATTGAATCTTTGATTTGATCCTCAGTTGACTGTCATTGGTGTATAGGAATGCTGCTGATTTGTGTACATTGATTTTGTATCCTGAGACTTTGCTGAATTTACTTATCAATTCCAAGAGTTTCTTGGCAGAATCCTTGGGGTTTTCTAGATATAAGATCATATCCTCAGCAAAGAGCAATCTTCTGTCCCCATTTATGTATGCTTTACATCCTTCTCTTGCCTGATTGCTCTGGCTAGGACTTCCAGAACTATGTTGAACAGATGTGTCGACAGTGGGCAACTTTGTCTACTTCAAGTTCTAAGAGGGAATGATTTTAGGTTCTCCCCATTTAGTATGATGTTGGTTGTGGGTTTGCCCTATATGGTTTTTATAATTTTGAAATATATTCCACCTATCCTTATTTCCTTAAGACTTCTTATCATAAAAGTGTGCTGAATTTTGTCAAATGCTTTTACAGCATTTATTGAGAGGACCATATTGTCTTGATTTTGCTTTGGTTTATGTGTGGGGAATCACACTACAGATTTTTGTATGTTGAACTATTCTTGCATCTCCTGGATGAATCGCACCTGGTTGTCACGGATTATGCTTTTTTTGATGTGCAGCTGAATTTGGTTTGCTAGGATTTTATTGAGAATTTGTGCATCTATTTTCCTAAGGGATATTGATCTGTAGTTTTCTTTTTTTGTTGTGTCCTTTCCTGGATTTGTTATCAGGGTGATATTGGCTTTGTAGTATGAGTTGGGAGGGATTACTTTCTTCTCTATGTTATGAAATAATTTCTGCAGTATAAGTACCACTTCTTTGTAAGTCTGGTAAAATTGGGCTGTGAAACCATCCAAAATCCAACACATTTTTTTTCTTTGGGAGATATTTTATTGTTGCTTTAATTTTGTTACTTGATATTGGTTTACTCAAGAGTTCTACTTCTTGATTGAGCCTAGGGATGGTGTGTGTTTCCAAGAATTTGTCCATTTCCTCAAGTTTTTTGTGTTTATACTCATAGAGATTTTTATAGTCCTCAGAGCTGATATTTTTTTATTTCTGTGGCATAAGTTGTAATATCTCCTTTTCCATTTCTGATAGAGCTTAATATGGTCCTTTATTTTCTGTTTCTGGTTAATCTAGCATAGACCTGTCAATTTTATTCTTATTTTCAAAGAACCAACTTTTCATTTTGTTAATCTTCTGTATAATTATTTTGTTACAGAATTCATTTAGTTCTGCTCTGACCTTAGTTATTTCTTTTCTCCTACTGGATTTGGGATTGGTTTGCTCTTCATCTTCTAATTCTTTGATGTGATTCATTAGACTGTTGATTTGTGATCTTTCTGTCTTTTTTATGAAGGCATTTATGGCTATGAATTTTCCTATTTGATTGATTTTTTTGAATCCCAAAGAATTGTATATCTTGTGTCCCCTTTGTCATTTAGTTTGAAGAATCTTTTGATTTCCATTTTAATATTCATCTTGACCCAATACCTCTTCAGCAGTAGGTTGTTTCATTTCCATGACTTTGTTTAGAGTTGAGTGTTTCTGTTGGGATTGATTTCTAATTTTATTCCACTGTGGTCTAGAAGATACATGGTATGATTTCTAAGTTTTTTTAATTTTTCGAGGAATGTTTTATGACAGAGGATGTGATCAATCTTAGAGAATGTTTCATGAGCTGATGAGAAGAACACATATTCAGCTAATTTGGGTAGAATGTTCTGTAAGTATCAGGCCCATTTTTTCTAGAGTTATGGTTAAGTCCATTATTTCTTTGCTTCTTTTCTGCTTGGAGGATCTGTCCTAGTCTGTCAGTGGGGTGTTGAAGTCCTCAGCTATTATGATCCTGCTGTTTATCATTTTGTTTAGATCAAGTATGGTTTGCTTTATGAATCTGGGTGTACCCATGTTAGGTACATAAATATTTAGGATTGTAAAGTCTTGCTGAATTTTTCCCTTCACCATCATATGATGACTGACTTTGTCTTTCCTTGCTTTTTCTGATTTTAAGTCTATGCTATCTGATATAAGAATGGCTATACCAGCTTTCTTTTCATTTCTATTTGCATGCAATATTGTTTTCCATCCCTTCACCTTTAGTTTGAATGAGTCCTTCCGGGTTAGATGTGTTTCCTGGAGACAGCAGATACTTGGCTTGTATGTTTTTATCCATTCAGCCATCATATGTCTCTTGAGTGGTGAGTTCAAATCATTCACATTTATTGAATGAATTAATAAGTAGGGTGGATTTCTGTTCATTCTGTTGAGTAGAACTTTACCACTTTGTTTTACCTCTTGAGCCATTGTGGTCTCCAGGCTCTGGCCTTTAGCTTTTGGATAGTTTTACACTGGTGGGTATCTATTGTACTAATCAATGTATAATGCAGTTCTGAGTACTTCTTGCAGGGTAGGTCTGGTCTTAACAAATTCTCTGTGTTTATTTGTATGAGAAAGACTTTATTTCTTCCTCATATAAGATACTTAGTTTTGCAGGTGACAAAATTCTGAGCTGGGCATTATTCTGTTTGAGGAGACTGAGAATGGAGCCCCAATCCCTTCTGGCTTGTAAGATCTCAGTTGAAAAGTCTGACGTTAGTCCGATGTCTTTTCCTTTGTATGTTACTTACTGCTTTCACCTTGCAGCTCATAGGAGTGACTCTTTCATGTTTACTTTGGCTAGTCTAATGACTATGTCATGCTGATTCCTTCTTCCTGATAAATCTCCCAGGGGTCCTTTGTGCTTTTTGAATGTGGATATCTAGATTTCTAGCAAGGCAGGGAAATTTTATTTGATTATTCCCTCAAATAGGTTTTCTATCTCTTGTGTATGTTGTTCTTCACTCTCAGGGATTCCTATGATTATTATGTTGGGATTCTTTGCATATTTCCGTATTCCTTGTAGGTTTTGCTTGTTCCTCTTTTTTCTCAGATCTTTCTTTTTGACTGATTTGTTTAACTCAAAGGTGTTGTGTTCAGGCTCTGAGATTCTTTCTTCTTCCTGATCTATTCTTTCCGTCTAAGGCTTCCCACTGTTCTTTGTATTTTCTTGAATGAATTTTTCATTTCCAGAAATTATATTTGATTTTTTAAAATAATTTAATTTTCTTAGTAATTTTTTTTTATTCACTTCCTACATTGTTTTTTTGGTTTCTTTGCTTTGGGTTTCTATTTTCTCTTGTATTTCTTGGAGCTTCCTTAGAATCCATATTTAAAATTCTTCATTTCTCATTTCAATCTTTTGATTTTGGTTGATATCCATTGGTAGGGAGTTATTATTTTCTTTTGGGGCTGTCCTTTCACTGTGATTTTTCATGTTTCTAGAATTCTTTGACTGATTCCTTCTCATCTGGCCTCTCTGTGGAGACATGGTAGTGCAAAGCTTGGCTTATGGGCCTGTATCTGGGTCCCCAAGGATCAATCTCTGAGCATGCCAGGAAGAGGAGTACTGATCCTATGTTGCTTATGGAATGTTCTAACAGGTTTGGTGTACCTCTTGGGTTATCTCTGACATGCTGTCTTCACCTCTTCCCAACAGTGTGTAGTGAATTAAGTCCCACAGCTTACTCTCTGTGATGGTGGGTGGTACTTGTGAGTTTCAATTAGCCACACCCTGTTTTCTGGAGTTGGAAGGTGCTATAATGGGCAACATCATTGTTCTTCCTGTCATTGGTTGATGTTTGTGTGATAGAGCCAGCTGACAAGATGTTCTTTTGTGTCTTTGGTAGACTCTTGTCCCCAGGTGGAGTACTTGAGTATTCCAAGCTTTAGGAGGGACCCTATAGCTCATGGGAGGATTCTTGATCTCTGCCAGCACTGAGGTGGGGTGAGGAGCAAGGCAGTTTGTGGCTAAGTTGTATGAGCCTGAAAGGCTTTGCAAAGCTTTAACAGGGGTCATATGCTGCTTTTCCATCCATGAGGGGAAGCTGATGGTAGGAGGGTTAGGATAAGCTGTCTAAACTGGGAAAACTGTTCACTGGGGAAGGGGCTTAATGCTTGTATACTAAGGCACTGGGCTGGGTTATTTCTGCCCTTATCCAGTAGCATAGTTTTTCTGTGGGGAGGGGTAAGCACGCCTCCAAATGGCCACTCCTTGGACACCCACACACCCTGTGAGACTGAGTCAGTAAATGCTTTAAAGAGCATGCAAATTGACTTCCCTGTCAGTAGGTGGCACTTGCCAGAAGGAACAAGCTGCAATGTTGTTTTTGGGTCCTGTGATTGGCTCTAGTACCTCAGGAGAAGCACTCAAATGCCTCAAGTGGTGGGTGGGGCCCTGGAACTTCCAGGTGGGTTTTAATCTCTGCCACAGCTGAGGCAAGTGGGGGAGTGTGGCTGGGCGGGGCTGGGTTGAGTGATCTTGCCCTCAGGCTCCACAGAAGCTGGCAAGGTAGCTGTTTTGGCAGGGGTCAAAGGCCTGCTCCCAGCTTCTGAGTAGAGCAGCCAGGGAGAGGCCGAAGTGGCCCCACCCAACCAGAAAGTCTGTGGAGACAGGTCCATCTAAGTTTCACAACTTAGGCAGACTACAGACAGTCTGCAGTTTGCCTTGCTCCTCTCCCTCCTCCTCTGCTCCACAGACTCCCCATGGTGTCTGCTGGCAGGCAGGAATCCAAGCCAGCTGAGATCCCCTACAAGTGTTCTGTGGGCCAGGAGGTTCCCTACTCAGGATCCTGTCCTGAGCTGACAGTGTGGCTGTCCTGTGGGGTAAGGTATACTCTGTGAGCATGTTGCAGCTGGAACCCACACTGCACTCTGGCACCTGATCTGCCCATGCAGGCTCCCTTGCCTCCCTAGGCCTAGAAGGTCAATTTCTGACCATGCCAGAGAGAAGTTTGCGCATCCTGTGTCACCCATGGGGTGCCTGAGCACGATCGATGTCCCTTCATCTTAGGGCATACTCTGCTCTGATGAAGCTGCCAGGCAAACAGCATCAGGGAGGGCCAGCAATCAGGGAGCTCATGGTCTGAACACCCCTCGGTCCACTGCAGGACCCCAAGAGGACAGGCTTGAGTCCCACACTCTGTGGAAGCTGGAGTGTGGTGGCTCAATTATCTTTCTTGGCAGCAACAGGTGTGGGAGAAGAAGGGGAGGAAAAGAGTCTGTATGGAGGAGTGCTAGCACTCTGGTCATCTCCGACCCTCTCTCCAAGAGGCAGACTGCACAGAATATCCAGGCTCTGGAGTCATACAAATAACCTGAGATCCACTGCACCCCTGTGGCTCCTGCAGTCTGGGCCTGAGTTGGGAGATGTCTGTGTGGGATCACAGAATGAAACCTGAGGAGTTGAAGACCCCTGGAGAAGGACAAAAGTACATAGTGGGTAGAGAAGCACTATGGTGCTTGCCATTCAGGCTTGCGTCTGTGTGTGCCCAGGGAGGCTGGGAGCCTGGTGCCCTGTCCACAGGCAGTTCCCAGCTCACTGGTGGCAGCAGCTCCTAGGCTCCTGTGGGCAGAAAGTCTCTCCAGCAGCTCAGGATCCCAGTGACTGTCAGAGATGTGGGGAAACAAGAAGCAAACCACTCCACCTACCCCTCTTGCTGGACTTCAAGACTCTCTGGGGTTGATCTTCACTGATACCCTACTCCTTCTTGTTCTGCACTGCAACTTCTTCCTGTGGAGTCTCCCAAAGGTTCTGGCACCCTTCTTTCATACCCACATCTGATCTATGTTTGTCTATCTGTTAGTCTCTTCTCTTTCATCTAAAACTTCTCTTTCTTACTGAGACGCTCTGACAGCTGCTGTCTCCAGGCAGCCATCTTCCTAATTGTACATTTTTAAATAGCAGAACATTAATCCTTTCACCTACTTTGAATATCAAAGTTTCTAAAGCAGAAAAATTTTTTATTTCAGAAGTGATTTATTCATCTGAATTGGAAAGATAATTTTAAATAATTTAATATTTAGTCTTATTTAGTGAACTAAGCTCAATCAGAGCATCAAACACTTGACAATATCAAGATAAGAAATATAGAGAACCTCAAGTTCCACAAATATTAAGTCTATGATCTTTTACATAGATCTTTAGCTACAATATAAGAGAAAAAATACTAAGAAAATTAACAGAGAAAAATTTCTCCCCTGTAATCTTAATCATGCCAATTAAAAGCACAAAATATTCAAGCATGTTAAAAGCACTCATTTACATATAAAATATTTGTACTAATTATAAAGTGTTCTCATTTATTCATTCAACTAAGTTAAATGAACTAATGAATGGTAAAGCACATTAAAAGATAAAATACATTATAAAATAGAAGAATTTAAAAATAAAACTGGGGCCTAGAGAACCCCTTGTTAAACAATCTATCCACTTGCATGCCCAAGATTGGAAAGTGGTAATAGTAAAGGTGTCCCTGTTACCTCCTACATTCAGAGGCCAGAGGATATGGAAATTATCTTATTCATTCCCCTTACATTTCTATTGGCGTCTTAAAGCAATTTAATCCTAATACTTTGGTCTGTCCACCCAAATTATTTATACTTCTTGTTTTCTCCACCTGTAGCTGTTCGCAAGTGAATTAAGATTACTCCATATCTATTAAATGGGGACAAGACCCTTTCTGGCTACAAAAGACCCCTATTGTACCCTTGGGTGGCTACTCTAATAGGCCATCCTTTCTGTCAGCTTATCCTTGTCTCTCAAACAGTATCCAAACAATTAAGAGAGGCTGAAAAGCATGTGAAAGGTAGTGTGGATAAAAGCTTAGGCACCAGGGTCAGACTGCTGAGGTTTCAAACTAGCTCTTCACTTAACTTCTTCACATTTCAATTTCCCTATCGGCAAAATAGGGATTTTTATAATATCCAACCACTGGATAGAATTTATGTGAAGCTTAAAAATGAGATGATAAATTTAAAAGCATTTAGGAGCATGTCTGACACATTATGAACACTCAATCATTTTTAAACAAAAATATAAAATAAAAAATAAGATCCCTGTAACAAGAAGCCTACAATCTACTAGGGAGACATTTGTGAGAGCAGTGTTCATAAGATGAAAAAAGAAAAGTGATAGTTTAAATGAATATAAAGTTCTGGGGGAGAAGGAGAGAGAGACAAGTAAATTAAAAGTAAAATCATTTCTTGAAAATAGTGAAATAAATTTGAAATTCATGTTTTGTTCATCTATTTTTCCAGGCAAATCCTTTCTTCATAAGTAAATTACAGTCCAACTTCCATATGAATCAATGAATTTGAATTTGAGGAGCATAAGATAACATAGTTTTATTGTATTTTGAAAACTTGGATTTGATGTAATAATACTGTTTTATTACAATATCACCTTAAGCCCTTGCTAAAAACAGAAAGAATTAGCCAGAGTGATCTGAATATGCAATAGGCATATAGACAATGATGTCGCTAATTAAAAAGGTTTTCCCCCTGAAATCACATTTCAACAAAATATCAGATTTTAGGCACTTTATCCAAGTAGTTTCTTTATCTAAACATTTGGATAATAATCAGTTGAAATTAGCTCAAACCTAGGATTGTGTTTGATTTACAACAGACATTTAATTGTGCCTCTTCTCTTTGTGTATATAACCCATATATTTATTTTTTAAGTAATGCTGTTGATTCAGTGAGTAGGTAAAAAATACAGAAAGTCTTCATTCATTTTACTCACTCTTGACTAGAATTATTGACTCTGTTGTCTCAAAACAAGAAAAGGTGCCTTAGAAAAAGATGACAATGATGAATTTAGGTCATAAAACACAGCACTTAATAACTTATTATGAATATGGTTGGGAAATAGAAAAATGCATCAGTTGGTAAACACTGAGCTGAGAGTGGGCCTCAATGTCTAAGGACTTCAGAGGAATGGTAAAAGATGTGAACCAATATATTGATAATTCATTGAGTTTCCCTGCATAGGAAGGATTCTCGTCCAAGGAGTGATCTTTTGCTTAGTAAATACCCTTTTTGCAGGAGTAGTACTTGGCATATGTCTTGGACCATTAGCCAACTATTTGATTTGATGTTACAATTATAGTCCTAAATCTGTGACGGCTGATCTGCACAAGGTTCGTACTTGAACATTAGAGGCATTATTTAGAACATTTGACCTTTTGAAATCATTACTAAAATTTCCAGTCTAATGTTGCACATTGCTCTGAAAATAAAAATGGGGAAACAAACTTTTCAAGGTTAACAAACAGCTCTGAAAATCCATATCTCCATATAGTATCTGGTCTTAGTGACCTTTCCAATCCTGAGATCATGTGACATTACTACAGTGACACAGTATTTTGGCATCATGTCCAGTTCATTGATGGTTAAACAATTACGGGTGAGAAATAGAAAGCCATGTTTCTGAGACCACTCCACTAAATCAGTCTACATGCTGTTTATGCATATGAATGTTTGAAAGAAATAAAATAAGGATTCCTAGAAAATAATTAATTTCTAGTGGCCATTACAGGTCACCAAGTTATTAATATTCATTCTTCTTTCTTTTTTTTTAAGTGTACAATTAAATGATTTTCAGTGAATTTACCGAGGTGTACAGTTAATCACATGAATCAGTTTTTGAGGAATTCCTTTCCCCTATTGAGACCCCTAATTCCACACCCCAATTACTTTTCAAGCATGTCCCACCCCTCCACAGTGCCCCCCCACGTCGCTCAGACGTGGGTTTACCCCCCACCCCCCAATTCCCTAGTGATCGCTCCCACCATTTGAGCACCATAGTGTTAATCAGTCAATACCAGTTTGATGGCGAGTACAAGTGGGGCCCATTCTTGGGGTCTTGTGTCACCTCACTTTGAATAATGGGCTCAAGCTTAATCCAGGATAATACAAGAGGTGCTAACTCACTGTCATTTCTTAAAATTGAGAAATATTCCATTGTGAACATATACCAGATTTTAACAATCCACTCATGAATTGACGGGCACTTGGGTTGTTTCCATGACCTAGCAATAGTGAATTATGCTGCCATAAACATTCGGGTGCAGATGTCTTTATCGCTACCCTGAAGCTGATCATTCTTCTTTCTTGAACAGCATCTCCACCTTGGCATTTGATCAGATCAAATCCTAGGTACAGTGGTAATGTATTATTTTTATTTTTGCCTTTTAAAATCATATTCCTTAGATTTGATTCTTAAACCAGACTATTTATTATTGCTATTACTTTCATACTCAGTACATAAAATCATTTGCCTAATTGTATTGTAATGTCTTGTTTGTTTTCATAAAACTGACACCAAGTAGGAGTCCATATAACTTCAGAATCTGAACCTCAGTAATGTAGTTTAGCATGGATAATGGGACATTGGAATAAGATTTACAAGACTTGAGTGCCTTCAGACTTTGCCAGTGATTTATTCTATGACCTTAAGAAAAAATGCCTAGTTTACTTTAGTAACTGGAGAGTGAAATTCCTTTTACTTACCTCACATGATGCCTCGATAATTAAACAGAAACTGTTGCAAAGATCTTTGTAAAAAGTATCCTATGAATGCATTGGGTGAGTATTATTTTTCCTTTTCTCTCGACTCCATTAGGCACAAAGGGTTAATTCCCAGTTGGTTGGTAAATGGCTAGGTGATTTTTATAGCTAACATTTACTGAGAACTTATTCTTTGCCAAGTTCTGTGCTTGGTACTTTACATGCATTATCTTACTTACTCCGATGAGTAGCTATTTAATTACAGGTCTATGGCAGCAGGCAAAGAGAAAATAACTCTACATTGCAAAATATTGTAGAGTAAAATAGTGAAGGAGGATCTCTATTTTTGATGACTTTTTGCTTTTTTTCTTCTAGACATCAACATGTCCCCAGAAAGCAGCACCTAAATACAAAAGTTTAAATGACAGTCAACAATTTAAAATGCTACATCATCCTAGGGAAGTCTCATTTTAAAGGGAATAAACCTTAAATTTTAAAAATGACACTCTAAAAATGACATTTTCAATATCACATTATATGAACACTTTGTGGTAGATACCAGGAAGTATAGGCAAATTAGAAATCATATAGGAAATATCCACTGCAGTTGAGAGTAAGTTTTTGGGCAAATTTTTATGAAAATCCTCTCTCTCTCTTTCTCTCTCCACCCCCACCCCTACAGTGGTCCAAAGAATCTTCTCATTTCCAGCTACAGATTTTATAAGAAATATGGGATGGAGGTCAATGAGTTGATTGCTTAATAGTTAATGTTAAGGTATGCCTAAGAACAAGATTCCTGTCTCTTAGGAATACATAGTCCAAGGAAATTGGTTCTCCCCATTCACTAACCTTCAATTTAGCTAAAGTCTCCAAAGAACATGCACAGTCCATGTCCTCTACCAGAAAGGAAGTTGCAGCAGCAGCCAAGCTATAAGCAACAGAAAAGTTGAGCCCTATAACCATTTTAGTTACTCTTGCTCATCCCTGCCATCCCTCTTCTTGCTCAGTATGTTCTCTAAACTACTCCCCACCTGCTCCCCTTTCAAACTTCTTGTACGTAGTCTGGAGAATTAGCTTTTGAGTGCTATGACAGCAACTAATAGCTCAATTCACCTGTTACAAAGCCATACATGGATATGTACATTATATGCTGTAAACATAACTAAGGAATCATTTAAAACAATTTGGTCATTAATTCCCAGTTTAAGTCCTTCCAATGTTAATATCCACTAGAAAATCATTAGATTTCATATCCCTGAATTTAAAATCTGTTTTCACAGTTGAGACTACTAGCCTGGAAGACTTGATGTGACTGTTTTGAGAGCATGACTAAAACAAAGTGCTTAGATTTCATATTGTCTCCTCTAAATTATGCAATTGTTTTAAATTCACTTTAGAAAAAAAGGAAGCTAATAATAAAGTGGTTTGGCTCATATATTCTAACATAATATCATGCCATGTGATCATCAATGGAGAGAAACCTTCTTGAAGTTGCTTTTACCCTAAATTACCTATCAGTAGAAATGCCCACAATACTGAATTTCTGAGGACTCCATTGAACCACTAGCTTTAATTCTAAAGCCCATATAATTTAATGACCAATTTGCAACAGAAACTACCAAAAATGCTAAAGAACCATTCTGATATGAGAGAAACACTACTGAGTCTTCTTAAATTCAGAAATAGATACAGCAAGGCAGATAAAACAATAGAGTAAAAATGTTGGCCATTAACTGAGACAATGTTCTCATCATGACACTCATTCAGTCCTCTATTTTGAATAATGGTTTGGGCTATTGTTTTCTTGTGTTGAGCAAATTGATGTTGTGTGTTTCATTTGATCCCAGCATCAGAATCATCAAAATAACATGGCCAGGTGTTGTCATAAAAAGGATAAAAATAATTCATGGAGTGCCCAATTAGAAATCGGGTGCTAATAATGGTAAAATTGTTCCATTCTATAGCACATTTCAATGACAAGGAAAACATTTGTGTGCATTTATTTCTTTTAACCTTCAGTATAATTTTCTAAGGTCTGTTTTATTATCTTCCCTTTATGGATAAAGAAACCAAGACTCAAAGAGTATAGGGGACTAGCTTGAGCTATGGTACAAGCTCAATTCTCCTGACACTAATTCTAAGACTTTGTCTTCTATCCCATAGTTCTGCTTTTCTGTCCCAGTACTGATGCTAACTTCTGAAAATCACTTAGCCTCTTTGAATTTTTTCCACCTAAAAAATTGGGTATGGGGTGTGGAAAGTAGTGATTGAACCTCAGGGGTTTAAATCTGTGAGCCAAAGTTTCTTTGGGGTAGGAGTAGGGGATAGGCTCAATTTATATGTCCATGGGACACAGTCGGTAGAGTACATATAAATAACATATATTGTATATATATGTATGTAAATGCTGTTGAAATTAATAAAATACACATTAATTTAAAACCAATACTGAATTCATTATAGCTGTTTGCTATTATTTATTCCCTCAATCAATGCCTACTAAAAATGCCAATGTTAACTTGGGAGAGTTAACAACATTTTGCAATTTTAACAAGCGTCTCTATATTTGAAAAGTGTTGGGGAAAGATGATTGAGGAATTAATGAGATGTGGCTCATAAGATCATTATTTTATTGCATCATCCAATATTGCTATATTAAAGACAGAAACGAGAGTTTGAAGAGTTTTCCCTTGAAGGAATATGTGAACTCATTAGTTCGCTTATCAAGGGCCGCCTCCACCTTGGAAGGGCTCTCAAAGCTCTGGTAGGGATGTTTTCCAAGAGGCTTCCCGGTTATCTCAGAATCTGTGAAGTCTTCTTGTTTTTGAAAGACAAGACAGGTAAATATCTGGCTCACAGGATGGGAGCCGGAGACAATCAGTGCCCTTTGCCCAGAGACGTGCCGCTATGGTTATAAACAACTTGTTTTGTAGAGATGGGCTTCCTGCTCTCTCCTGTCTGCCTTAAGTCCACAATAACTAGATCAAAGAAATATAGAGCCACTGTACCTTTTTATTATTTCTCTGTTAATTGATAACTATCTCTTAGAACTTAGAAGTTAGTCCTTGAAAGACTTTGTACCTGTTTGTTCACCTAGATAGATTAGAAATTGTTAGAAGCCCTTTGAGAGGACTTTTGACCCTAACCCACTGCCTGTTACCTATAGCAACTGCACTATCTGATATGTAAATGTGTTACCCTGACAACTGGTAATTGATATCTGTGATTATAAAAACCTGTATGAATCTAACCGTAATGCTGAACTACTTACAGAGATGTGGTCCAGACTCTTGGGTACCCCTGCTTTATCTGATCTTCTTATATAAAATTATACCTTACTCTCTGTGTATTCTTTTATTCTCTCTATTTCCTATCAATTTCTAATCCTCTGTGGCGATCACTATCTAAGGGACCTGGTTTCTCGCAGAGAGAAGCAGCTGATCTCCTTGTGGCCCTGCCCTCTGCGGAAAAGTTTGGAAATCTCTAAACTAAATGATTTCCAAGACACCTTTGAGCTTGACATTTCTATTAAATTGTCATTCAAACCAGGCCTTATTCAGTCATTAAGACAAATTAGGACGGATTACTTGTGATCCAATTGCCTATGTAGTGATTAACCCTTAGTACAATTTATCTGATTAATCATGTAAAACCAGGCTGATAGATGGTTTAGATAACCAAGTTTAGATAAAATCATGTTTTTATCTAAGAAACTAATCAGAGATGTGTGAGTGGGGGATTTGAGAGAGTAGTGGTTTCAAAAAAGGAATATAACATTATCATTATAATTCTTATGTACATTTATTATCTTACAATTCTGTATTGTGTATGGGATAAGGCCAGTTAAGTATATTGGTATTAGCCTTCTAGGGACTTGCAATATAAGATCTTTATTATTTTACTACTTCCCCTATCCCCATTGAAATGTGTCCAGAATAAGATTAATTCTCACCACTTCCTCTGGGCCAATTCTCCATAATCTCTTGGCAATAATATTACACTACCTTCCTAATTGGTTTTTTTTTTTTTTGGTGTGTCTGCCCTTGTTCCCACTATAGTGTATTGTCAACACAGCAGCCAGAGTAATCTCTTTTTTTTTTCTTCCTAAAATTTTATTGGGGGAAAACTACAAAACATTTACAGTACAATGTTTACAGTCACAATTTGTAGTGAGCTGATTTCCCAAAATATATTACCACTCAAGTTGACTTATCTTGTTACATTCAAA
>CAUYRT010099080.1:0-26195 GCA_963574885.1 Lepilemur ruficaudatus | reverse complement strand
TGCATTGATAAAAGAATAGGTTCAAATTGTTTGGGTTGACAAAGGAATGGGTTTTAACAACCCACAGCGTGGGAGAAAATATTCCCATGCTAAACATCTGAAAAAGGGTTGATAACTAGAATCAATTTAGAACTCAAGAAAATCAACAAGAAAAATTAAACAACAATATCAAAAAGTGGGCAAAGAACATGAACAGAAACTTTTCCAAAGAAGACAGAAGAATGCCCAACAAACATATGAAAAAATGCTCAACATCTCTAATCATCAGGGAAATGCAAATCAAAATTGCAATGAGATATCACTTATCTCCAGTGAGAATGGCCTTTATCAAAAAGTCCCAAAGCAATAAATGTTGGCTTGGATGCAGAGAGATAGGAACACTCCTACACTGCTGGTGGGACTGCAAACTAGTACAACCTCTGTGAAAAGCAATATGGAGATACCTCAAAGAGACACAAGTAGATCTACCATTTGATTCAGCAATTCCATTACTGGGCATCTACCCAAAGAGCAAAAGACATTCTATAAAAATGACATCTTCATTCGAATGTTTATAGCAGCACAATTCACAATTGCAAAGATGTGGAAACAACCCAAGTGTCCATCAATACATGAGTGGATTAATAAAATGTGGTATATGTATACCATGGAGTACTATTTAGCTATAAGAAACAGTGGTGACATAGCATCTCTTGTATTATCCTGGATAGAGCTGGAACCCATTCTACTAAGTGAAATATCCCAAGAATGGAAAAACAAGCACCACATGTACTCACCATCAGATTGGTTTCACTGATCAACACCTAAGTGCACATGTAGGGGTAATATTTATCGGGCATTGGGCAGATGGGAAGGGGGGAGAAGGGGATGGGTATATGCATACATAATGAGTGTGATGCACACTGTCTGGGGGATGGACATGCTTGAAGCTCTGACTCCAGAGGGAAAGGGGAGGGCAAGGGCAACATACGTAAACCTAAACATTTGTACTCCCATAATATGCTGAAATAAAAAAAAGAAAAAGAAAAATCGGTGTGGGGGGGCAAGGGCAATACATATAATCTAAACATTTGCACACCCAAAATATGCTAAAATAAAAAAGGAATGGGTTCTAGCATGATTCAAAGGTAGTTATAAGTGATGAAACTCATCCCTTAAATGGAAATATTGCTGTTTATATAAAATAATTTTTACAGGGATTAAACAGCAGTATATGTAAGGTGTATAAACCACATGTCTTTTACCTGGTCATCAACTATTGCATGTTTATTTCCTGTCTTAATTTATTCAAGTTCTTCTGCCAACCTCTACTTACTGAAATACTTCTATACTCAATCGACAACTCTTCTCGGAAGTTTTCAGCCTTCCTGGTGAAGGGAATCAGATCTACCTATATGTGTTCTCAACACCTGGTATTTGCCTTTTCATAGTATTTTCCTATCCTTTAATATTAAATTATGTTTGAGTACCTTTCAAAAGTAATTGCTCCTGGCATGTGCCTCGTATACTAAATATACTAATATTTATTCACTGAGTTAAAATAATTAAATATTGGAAAACAAACCTATTGAGAAGGAAGGGTGCTCTGCCACATCTGCATAATGCTATATATATGATTAGCTAGAAATATTAGTTTTTCTTTGTTTATGTCCTTAATACATAGCTAGATTGTGTTGTCAAAGCATTGTTATACTTGACAAAGAAGTTTGATAATTTATGTATGTTCACAATGACATTATCCTTCAGGTTTGCATCTACATTATCAAAATACCGCTCAATTTATCCATTTTGCATAAAATTTTATTTGTGTCTGTAGTATTTTCTTTCAAAGCATTAAACTTAATTTCAATAGCAGACCAATATGTTGCTGATGAATTAAAATTCAATTGTAGGTTAATTCTGGGTATAACTCTCAGTATAATTTATATACATTTCTAAAAGGCCATTATTACTTTTAAGAGACTAAGGAGATCATGTGTATTATGGCTAGGACTATGCATTTTGATACTTATATGATAAGGCATCAATATGCTTTACATTAAGAAGTAAATCCTCCCAGTTTCATCTGTTATATCTGAACATTTGAATGTTCATTTGAATCATGTTACATGCTAAGTGACAAGGAAAAAGAAACACATGTGATTGTAGGTCATTGATACTAAAAAATATAATTAGTACCCAAAAGTGAAAAGGAAAGAATAGAAGTTCTAGATTTAAATCCTTAATGTCAAAATATTTGGTTTGCAATATAGGAAAATATAAGATATTGACCTGCTCTAAATATCTATTGACTTTAACGAATAATTTAGTATCTGTTTGCTTAGATGGAAGATATCTTCCTTCAATTACAACAGAGTCTGCACTTCTGTAAGTGTTACATGTCATCTGTCACTGACTGTATGAATATATATTTTAATACAACTGAGATGTTCCAAAAAAGTAAATAAATATTACTTATAATAAATTTGTTACAGAGTTGCAACCTTATCTCCTCCGAAGGCTAAAAGTGAGTGCTTTAAAATTAAATACCCCAGATGAATGGCCATCCTAAGTTATGAATCTTCTTTTTGCCATTTATTCTTCAAGCACAAAATTTGTTTGTAATCTGGAATAGATATATAAGAGACTTTTGGGGTAACCAATTAGATCTGAACTGATCCATGTATTATTTAAGAATAATTAATGAATTTTTCATGGTTTAATTCTGTAATATTTTTGTGATTTTCATGTCTGTTCCCTCCAAAATTCATGTTAAAATTTGATCTCCAATGCAACAATATTAAGAAGTAGGGCCTTTAGAAGATGTTTAGACCATGAGTACTCTACCTGCATGAATGGATTAGTGCCTTATAAAAGAGCTTGAGGGGGCAAGTTCACTCCTTCTGTCCCTTGTGCCATGTGGGGACATGGCATTTGTCCCCTTCAAAGACTGCAGTAAAAAAGTTTCATTTTGGAAGCAAAGATAGGGTCCCCAGATACTGGTGCTTAACCTTGGACATCTGAGCTTTTAGAACTGATAACCAACAGAAATACATTTCTAATAAACAAGAGAAATAAATTTCTGGTTTGTAAATTATCCAGTCTGTAATATTCTGTTATAGCAGCACAAGCAGACAAAGACAGTGCCTAAGATGGATTAGTTTGGGAAATTTTCATGGCACTGAGAAAGAAAAAGTACCGATAGTTCTGCACATCTTTATTATTCACCCATACCAAATCCCATTACCTAATAGATTGCCTTTCAAAGAACATAAAAAGTACTCAAGGTCCTACTGCAAATTGAACCTTTATTTCCTCAATTTCTTGACCTTTCAAAGCTTGCTGAATTATCCTACTATCCCTCAGAAGAATCAAAAGTATAGCACTGACCAGAATTATCTACAAAGGGAAAGCTTTTAGAGCAATAGATAGGACAGTGTAGGGAATATTAACAACCACGGGTTATACCCCAAATCTTAAGACAATTTCCTAATTAAGAACTTTAAAAATATAAAAAAAGACTAGAGAAAATTCACCAGCATTGCACAGTCAGTTAATCTGTTCCAACTTATACTTTAGATACTCTCCTAAAGTCGTCATTTCTTCTTCTTTTTTAAAATTTTATCTTTTTTTTCTCCCATACATCATAAATGTCTCATTCCAATGGTTCCTGTCTTCCAATTGATGATTCTATTTTAATTTCTCTGGCATCTTAACTGAGTTTTTGAAAGATATTAAGTATGCATATGTATATGATTATATGTATAATAGCTCTGATATTAAATCCATATGTATATACAAATTTTCTAATTTTATGTCATTTTTCACATAGGTACATAAATGAATTATGGGGATAGATAAGGGGAAATTATTAAAATAATATTATATACTTTTATGTTATACAAATGCCTAATATATTAAATGTATTTATTTATAGATATTTGAGATTAAAAATAAAGAGAATTGTGTTTAAACAACGTCATATTTGCTTTGATATATCAAATGCCACACAAAATTTGTAAATGGAAAATGCCAATGTGTTGATTAAAGTCTTAAACTGTAAGAAATCCATATTTTAATTTCATATGAAGTATATATATAATCACAATCTATTTACAATCTTCAGTTATAAGAGGTCATTTTCTAATGCTTTTTGTTGGATACCCAATATGAATTTGATTTGTTGTACAAAAGCAGAAATAATTTTTGGTGCTTGATTTATCTCTAATACATGTTAAAAGGTATAATTTTTTTTTATTTTTAACATTTGTGTAGCAAAACTATCAAGTATTGTACTAACAGGTTCACCGTATTATCTTAGATGTATGTCATATCAGTAATTTTATATACATTTTCCTGTATCTTTTAAATGTTAATATATAATAATCATATACTACTTTTATAATCAGAACATATTTTTCTAAAGAGAAAAGAACAATGCACCATAAAAAGATATATATTTTTTTAATTTTAAAGACTACTCTCTCAATTACTGCCTCACTGGAAAGGTCTGAATGGCATTTCAAGAACTTCTTACTCCTGTCTATGTTTCATCCCTCCAGCATGTTTCTCCTTAGTTCTTGGATGGAGTGTAGTTCATGTGTTTGGAGTGGTTTTGTGTTGATGTGCACAAGAGCCACCAACTATCACTGTAGTCCAGTGAACAAAAGTTTAGTACATAAGGCTGTTCTAGACAAAATGAAGAGAACTAAAAATGTCCAAACTATCTAGGTCATCATTAAGGACTGATTATTTTATTTAATTTAAAATGCTAGCACTATAAATATGAACATCATTGATTATATTTGTTATAAGATTTATTTCATATTTTCTATCAGCAAACAAAATAATAAGCCCAATTTTGCATTAACATATCCTATGTAATTGAGATGAAGATTTGCCAAAATCACATATGTTATTTGATAGAACTATTCTTCTAAAAATTCTGCACAGAAAGAATTGGGATTGGATTTGGCCACTCATCATGCAAATTTAAATGTAAATCCTTGATATATACAACCCAAAACAGACTCATAATTCTCTTCTCCAAAATAGAATCAATTGCCTAGTGTGTGAATCACCACCCATAATTTGACTAAAAATCATTTAAATGTTGTTTTAGCTATTTTGAGAAGTTTGTATCCTACAAACAGTAAGTTTTAAAAGATTCCTGTTATTTGTATTCTTATCCCTAGTGTTGAAATGCATTTATTCACTCTTTGGATTATACTTTCCGTTTTAAGTAAAACATCTGCATGTTACCACCCACCTGCAACCACCCCTACAAAAATGTGGATTCTGGCAAGCTAATAAGAACAAACTGATATACCAGATATACATAGCTGTAGGTGGGCTGAGGTCCACCCATCTGTGGTGCGTACAACTTATGGTCACTTGACAAAGGTTAATACAGGTTGGAATGATATGTGCAAAGAAAAATTAAATAAAACTAAAAATACTTGGTTCTAACTTTATGAGATTGGCACGATTTTTCCCTTTCTATTTTTTATTTTGCTAAATAGAGATAAATTACAACTCGATGGTGTGCCACAAAATAATTTTTCATAAAATTTCACCAAACAAATATTACTGTTGCAAATTTAGCACCAGAATTATGATTGTTTCACTTATTTACAAATAATACAACAATTTTAGAGAGGTTAAGATATTATCCATCTGTTTTTGTTTTTTGGAAACTTCCTTATCAGTGTGATACAGTTTAAAGTGATAGCTTCTAACTATGATCTTTTGTAATTTTACTGTAGCGTAGTTTAACTATATAAGAATAACCCTGTTCTATGACAGTAGTTCTGGCATCCCATGTTGCTATCAGGATAGTTTCATTTTGATCATGATAACCTAAGGTCTGTCAATTAATTATAATGCCTTTCTTATTATAAGAAGTTTATTGTTTTAAAGGAAAGTGGAATGCATTAATAGGACATTTACCATTTTTGTTATATATAAATGACCAAACCTTTCTAAGCTCATTTATATAGCTTTAGTTCAAGTATTTGTTTCCATCTTATTCATTGTCAAAAAATAAATGTTCAATCAAATGACATATCAAATAACATTTATTTCTCTACTTTGATGTATAAGTGGTTCAAATGTGTAAATTAAATAACATTGGATGCTCTTTTTCACATTTATGAGATAAAAATGTTGCTCATTTTTCTGATAAAAATTTTATAATAAGAAAAGTAATTTTAAAATCTGAGAAACTAGACATAATGCCTGTACATAGTTTTTCTGGGCCAAGAAATCTGGAAAAAATTTTCTTTTTTCTGGCAACCTACAGCAACATGAACATCTCAGTTCAGATTCCATTTCTTTAATTCAACTTTGTGGAGGCATAATTTGCAGTAAATAAAAAATACATATATTTTAAATGCACAATTTGACTATTTTGACAAATACATATCCCCACCTAATTACTATCACAACACTCAAGACATAAAATATTTCTAGTATCACAAAATAGTGCCTCATGCTACTTCATAGTCAGCAACTGTTCCACTCCCCCTAACTTCTGCCCCCAGCCAACAGTGAGTTATTTTCTGATAACATAAACTAATTTTACCTTTTCTAAAATTTCATGTAAATGTGTACCTGGTCTTGGTGTCTGTTTTACTTTGCTTTTTACCTTGGTGTTTTAAAATGTATTCTGTATGTATTTTTATGTGTTTTCTATGTATCATATATTATGCATGTGTTTTTAATGGGTATTTTTATGTGTATCAGTGATTTCTTCCTAAAAAGTATTGGGCAATATTCCATTGTATAAATACAGAGCAATATGTTTATCCCTTCCTTTTTTGGTGAATATTTTTTTCAGTTTTTATTATGAAGAAAATTGTTGTGAATTTGACCTGTATGCAACTCTTTGTGGAGAGGTATGCTTTTATTTTTTTGGATTGCTAGCTAGAAATGAAATTGCTGGTTATATAATAAGTTCGTGCTTTATTTAAAAAATGGCAAACTTTTAAAAAGCATGTGCACCATTTTGTATCCCTAACTGCAAGGTATGAATGCTCTAATTGCTCTTCATCCTCTCTCACACTTGTTTATCTTTCTACTTTAAGCCATTTTAGTGGTCTGTAGTGGATATTTTGTGGTTCTAATTTTCAATTTACATTGTGTTTATCACTATCTTCAAGTTCACAGTTTACTTTTACTACAGTGTCTAATTTGCTGTTAAACCATTCAGTAGTTTTTTTTTTAAATTTCAGATAATATTTTTCCATGTCTAGTTTTTTCTTTTTCTTGATAGCTTCCATTTTTTCCTCATTATGTTCATGTTTTCTTTCAATTTTTCAACATATTTAAATCAGTGTTGTAAAATCTCCCTTATTTTCAGGGCTATTCCTATTGACTGAATGTTTTTCATAGTATGGATATATATTTAATATATGTTTCCTCTCTTTCTTCTTCACAGACTTCATACTTTTTATTAGATGCTAGAAATTTTGATCGTTACATTGGTGAGTGCTCTTCACAGTTTGCCTGCCCAATACTGCATATTGACTTTGGAATAGACAGAAGATTACATTCATCTTCTTGCTACCACAAACACAAATAACATGGAAATAAACATGCATTCACATATGCCCTTATGACTCACTGTAAAGATTTATTTGCAAAATATTCCCAGGAGTATTATTTATACATTATAATGGTTGTATTATCAATTCATCTAAGTAATACCAAATTGCTCTCTGAAATGATGCCCTTGCTGCTCACCCACTAGCAATGCTAAGGTTCACCTACCCACACACACCCAACATTTTATTTATTTTTTAATTGATAAATAAAAACAGTATATATTTATAATGTACAAGTGATGTTTTAATATGTGTATACATTGAGGAATGAGCAAATGTTGAAGCCAGTTTTTATGCATTACCTCACATAATTTTTTTTGTGGTGTGAACACTTAAAATCTATTCTGTTTACAGTTTTTCAAGTCTACAATATACTTTTATTAAATGTAGACACAATGATATACAATAGAACTCGAGAACTTATTCATCCTAAATGAAAATTAGTTTCCTTTGGACATCATCTCCCCAATCCCTTCTGAAGTTAACACCAACTTCTGCTAACCACCATTTTTCTCTCTTTTTTCTATAAATTTGACTTTTATATTCCACATAATGAGTGAGATCAGGAAGTAATTGTCTTCCTGATCCTAGCTAATTTTACTTAATATAATGTCCTCTATATTCATCCATGTAGTTACAAATAACAGGATTTCCTTCCTTTTTAACGAAGGAATATGTTTAAGGACTGAATATGTTTAGAGTTTTTATTATGAAAGGATGTTGAATTTTTTTCAAATGTCTTTTTGTTACTTATTGAAATGGTCATATGAATTTTGTTCTTCATTCTGTTAATATGATTTATCACACTGATTATTTTTAATCATCCTTGCATTCCAGGGAAAAATCCCACTTCATCATGGTGAATAATCCTCTTAATGTGCTGTTGAATTCAACTTGTTACTGTTTTGTCTAGGATTTTTGCATCTATGTTCATCAGAGATATTGGCCTATAATTTTTTTCCCACAGTGTCCTTGTATGACTTTGGTATCAGGGTAATGCTGGCCTCAGAAAATAAGTTTGGAACTGATCCTTCATCTTCAATTGTTTGGAAGACTTTAAGAAGGATTGGTATTAGTTCTTTAAATGTTTGATGGAATTCAGCAGTGAAACCATCAAGTCCTGGGCTCTTTTTTGATGAGACTGTTTTCATTACTGATTCGATCTTTTTATTTGTTATCGGTCTGTTCAGATTTTCTGTTTCTTCATGATTCAGTCTTGATACATTGAAAGTGTCTAGGAATTTTTTTCTAAGTTATCCAATTTGTTGTAGTATAATTGTTAATAGTAGTCTCTTATGATCCTCGTATTTTTGTGGTTTCGGTTACAATGTTTCCTCTTTCATTTTTGATTTTATTTATTTCAGTCAACACTCTTTGTTCTTAGTCTAGCTAAAGATCTGGTGGTTTTGTTTATCTTTTCAAAACTTTAAATCTTACTTTTGTTGATCTTTTCTATAGTTTTTATAATCTCTATTTCATTGATTTCTGCTCTGATCTTTATTATTTTCTTTTTCTATTAACTTTGGGTTTATTCTTCTTTTTCTAGTTCTTTGAAGTGTAATTTTAGCTTGTTTATTTAAGATCTTTCTTCTTTTTTTTCATGTAGAGGTTTAGTGTTATAAACTTCCCTATTAATACTGCTTTTACTATATCCTGTAAGTTTTGATAACCAACATTTTGTTGTTTATCATATAACTTTATCATAGTAGGATTTTGGCCATTCTAACAGATATCTAATGATGTCTTGTTGATTTAATATGCATTTTTATTATTGCCAATAATTTTGAATATCTATTTCATACTGGGTATCTTCACTTCTTCACTTACTGAATGGTGGCTTCTGAAAACATCCTTTTCAAACCAGTTTTCCACTGATTTCTTTGAGTTATGGGTGTACACTGTGTCACTCTGCAGGTGAGGCCATATTTAGAAAAGGAATACAATACGTGAAAAGCGACTGAAAGTACTTATTGGTATAGTCATGTTGTGGTCTAGGTCGGTTATATATTCAATTTGGGAAATGTGACTTTGGGCTGGGACGAAGAGATTGAAATACATTGGGCAACAATGGCAACACAGAGAATAAAATTTAAAAGTAAAAATCCGGTGTATATTAGAGCAGAGATGGCATGATTCCTCTTGTCCAGAATTAGTCTGGTTTCTCCCCTTCACACACACACAACATTAAACTTGAACATAGACTTCCACAGTTATTAAAGTCTAAAGTGGTCAGCCAGAGAAAATAGAGGAAAAAACATCAAGGGAGTATATAGTCTCTAAAACACACACAACACAGACTGAATCTGTAGGAAAGTAATAAAAAATGGTTTGATATACGAAGTCTATACTTGTGTACATTGTAAAGATTTTAAAGTTAAGCTTTCCTATAAAAAGCTCTGTTTTGCTTCATTTAAGACATTCCAGATGCTGTACTTTTTATCATTCCTTATTCTTTAAAAAAACAAGAAACAGAAAAACAAAAAAGAATGCCCAAATCAGCTGTGTTAGTATTTTTTAAAGCACTGTGTACAAAACTAAATTTTGCTAACACTTATGAAAATAAGACCAGAAAAAGAAAACCAGTCTTTGTCCTTGTTAGTCTTATTACTTCTAAATTTGAGGATTTGACCCATACTTCACAAAAAGAGAAAATTCTAAGTAATTTTAGTATATTCACAATTGAAATATATTTCCCTGACTCATCAAATTTCCTGGAATCCAACTCAAGTTATAATAGACCAACCACTGACCCCTTTATCTCTCCTAAACTCAGTATTGAAACCATGAAAAACTCTTCCTTTCCAATTTTTTTCTTTCTAAATAAACAGGCATGCTATATCATCTAATAAGAGAAATATTTCAAGAGACATCTCATTATATTACTGCCTTCATCTTTTACCACAATCTATTATATACAAACTTCTAGATTAGTATTCTAAATCAAAATTTTCTTTATGACATTTATTTTCTCAAACATTTTTAATTTTCAGGAGATGTGCTCCTACATTATTTCATTTGATGAGAAAAACAATGTTATGAAGTGAAGATTTAAAAAAAGTAAAGTTATATTCATGATCTTGTATAACCTATACACGTCAGAAAAAACTTGAACTAAAATTCTACTATAAATTTCCTATTCTTATTACCAGTATGTTCTACTGCTATCTTTTGTCTTTTTTTTTTTTTTTTGCCTTTTTTTCTGTGATACTCTACAAGAAAACTCTGAAGCAACTACAATGATCTCAACATGTCATGCTTTTGTCCCTCCTTGTTACTATGCTCTGGTTCATGACAACTTGTTTCTCTCCTTTTTTCCTCTTCCAATATTAATTTCCTTCCTTCTCTTCCTGTAAAAATCCTTCCTGAAATGTAAGGCCCAACTCAATATCACCATCCTACAAAGATTTATTATTACTGTTTAAATTATTTCTACATACTGGGAAGTATTATTGTATTTTATTTATACAATTGATTTATTTCTATCACATTATGTTTTATATTTACAGATTTTTAGGAAGTATGTATTTACTCACCTCCATCCATATTTTATCATAAGTTTCCAAGAACAAGAATTGTTTGTAATTCCTTGCCTTATGAAAATTGGCAATAAATAAATACCTTGTGGATATATTATGAATTGATATAATAATTAACCTACTTGCCAATGCTCAGATTTTTCTGGGGTTTTAGAATCAATGCAGCTATTTCTGTAAAGGCTAGTTTTTTTTATTATCTATCTGTCAGCAATCAAATATTATGGTTTCCTTTGGAGAAACCGAGTCACTGGGGATGAACTGCTATAAATTTATTCAACTAATTCTAGATGAATAATCCTAAATTAGTTAACTTGCCTATAACTTGAATTATTTTCCATTTTTCAGCATCCAAAAAAGCATGCTATTTACAATTTGGAGTTTTCATTTTGGATATGAAAAGTTAAAGCTTTGATAATCAAGTGATACTAACTAAGCAGAAAAAAACATAAAATGGAAATTTATTGCTTACCTCTATTTTGACCACAGTAGAAGAAATGATATTGGAATTACCCTCCTATAATTGAAAACAGAAAAAATATGTGAAACAACTATTTTTAGGTATTAACCAACCAGCAATGCCAAAAAGGCAGATACTAGAGTTAAGGGGGCTCATCCCCTGGAAATTGTGAAGCAGATTACTTCACAGGAGGATGCTACACAAAGAAAAAGCTCCAGGGATCTGAACAGGGGTACTCTGAAGTAAACACTCAGCTGCACATGTATAGGATAAAAATCCATAAGACCAAAGAACAAATTCTGGAGAAAAAAACAACACCTGGGGAGATTTAAACTGAAATCTTTCCAAAATTCAAATAGAATGTCAGATGTGCAGTTCTAACCAGCCAGGTCGGAGAGAATTAATTGAACGGCTGTGGTGTTCAACAGACACTCCCAGAAGGTTCACATCTGGTAATAAAGCTTAAGGACCCCTAGAGTAAAGTCTATGCTAACCTACTCTAACAGAAGTTAACAGTATCAAACTGATTGCCAAGTATCTTAACTGCCTCCCAAACCAACACTCAATTCAAGCTACTTTTAGAAATATTAGCTTAAAATTCACCCCAAAACACAAACAGATCTAAAAAAAAATCATACTTCTCAGTTAATCAAATATAAGCAACAGATAAGTTTAATAGAATAATACAAAGCACATTTTTATAAGAAAACATAGAAACAGGAAAGAAATGATAGTATTGATGCATAGTCTGTAGCAGGATGAGAGATCGGTAGGGAAGAGAATGAAGTATGTGAATCAAAAGTGTTTGCATAGACCGAGGATGATAACATGGCACTAACTAAAGAGCAGTATTGACCCCAACCTCTCCAAATGAGATAAAAAATAATGGCTTGATAATACCATATTCAGAATAGTGTCTCATAGCTAAGGTCCATAAAACCAAAGCAAAACACATTCTGAACAGTGTTTAATTCGGTTAATGTAAAACATCCAAATGTGTCACTTCCATTGCATATTGACATGTTTTGGATTTACCTGAAAAATCTGAACAGTTGCTTCAGTGTGTCATGGTTTCATTGCAGCTTACTGGCTAACATTCCACAGATGACTTTTGTTCTCATCAGTTAAGTGGCCACTTGTAAAACTGCGGAGTCTAGAAGGAAAATAACAAAGTAGAGGAATAGAATAAAAGAGAAAATGGAAAAAAGGGGGGGAGGGAGGAGGGGGAACAAGAGATGAAGGAGGAAATTGAGAGAAGGCAAAGCAGAAAAGTAAACAAGTTGCTAGAATGACAAGCCAGGAATTGTAAATCCTTCCCTTTTAGAGTTCCTCTATTTCTCTCTCTCTCTCTCTCTGTCTCTCTCTCGTTAGCAGATAATTTGTTTTACCAGTTGTGCCCTCATGGAATGTAAAGACTTACTTTGCTTCCACGAAAGTAAATGTTGTAGAGGACTTTTATTTTTTTCCAGCAGGATGGCGAAGAATGAGACCTATGTAACTAGAAGATGCTTTGGTTATATGCCTATATCCCTCACATCGGGGTCTCATCCCCTGTCCGTCACGTTTCCATAAGCAGCAACAAAATTGCTGATGTCAGGAAGTTCAAAAAATCCATACAAACCAGTTCAGAAAAATTGATACTAAAGGTTCATGACTCCAGGTAATTTGGATATGGTAAAGAAATTAACATGGACAGAGAAAAAGCAACAAAAGAAAACATAGGGGTGAAGAGGTAAGGAGACACAAATACTGTCAATCTGTCAAACTGACCAAATGCTATTGGACTTGGAGGCACAAAAGAGGACAAGTTGTAATGTTCACATCTATTTCTGATACTTGCCTTGGCTTCTTTTCTTTTTATTTTAATATTTTAATACGTTTATATTTATTGAGAAACAAAAATGCAGTAACACATTGTACAGACAAGCAAGCTCTGTGGAAGGCAGTAGAATTGATGGGCCTAGGGAAGGTGGTGAAGGCAAGAGATCGACAGTAACAAAACAAAACACAAAGCTCCATAGTCCTGCTTTCTTTGATCATAAACATGGACTGTTTGGTTAACCAAACATTATATAAATATTATTTATGTTTTCATTAATAACAATAATATTTATATTTTCATTAATAATATAAATATTTACATAATATTTATATTTTCATTTATTATTATATTATATTTATTATTATATATTTTATATATTATATAATATATTTATATTTATTATAAAAATATTACACAATGTTTGGTTATATATATTACATAATAGCATATATAATACTACCACTCAATTTTTAAATAATACCCATGGTTTCTTTTTTCTTCCTCATTCTGCTTTTAATAAATGGCTCCTCCAGCAGCTGCCTTCCCTGTGAGTTCTGCACCAATCACCACTGATAATTGCTTCTGTTAAGCATAATGTTTTCACAGCTGCAAGCAGGATTTTTAAACAGCAAAAGTGCACTGAAGCCATCCTCAGCAATTAATAAATATAATAATAACAATATTTGCACTTGTGACTTTTCCACTCTGAACAGACCAAAGCACTTCACAAATAAACATGTGTTATTAACCTAATTTTTTACAGATGGGGACGAAAAACCCACTAGATTTAGGTTAATGCCACGTAAGTGACTTTGCCCAAGATGCCCAACAAATCAGATGCATGACCTTGAATACAACCCAGGACTCAAATCAGGGCTTTCTCCAAAGCCTATGCTTTGCTTTGTGAAAATCCAGCATCTATTAGCATTTGAACTTTAAATGAGCAACACTTAATGCATTCATTCGTAATAACATTTGCCATGAAAACCATCCTGTTACTGCTGATTTCCATTACTTTTGTTTCCATAAAAAGCAAAAATTACATTTTAAAGAGATTTTGCAGGGAAAAAAAAAAGCCTTAAATCAAACCCCTAAACACAGAGTGATTTATCTTCTCCAGAGGCCTGCCAGTGAGGCCCAATGGAGCAAAAGAGAAACAGTGGACAAATGAAATGGTCAATGCTGCCCTGGACGACTTATAGAATATGGAAGGCATGAGGAGCTTAACTGAAGAGCCCAGGGTGTTTGTTTAAGAATGTGTTTCTAGCCAGCTCTCTAAGCTTCTGAATCTTTTTCGTTTGTTAACATAGATCAGATATTTGTAATATTATATTGTACATTCGCGCACAATGCCCAAAGGCTGACTTCTCTACAGGTTAATAAAGTGTGTCTTACTTTCAACTAATTTATGAATTCTGCATGTTTTTCATGCAAAAACATGAATTTTATGCTATGTAACTATATCCATTATTTTGTATTGCTTAAAAGACTGCAACAGTAATTTTTAATTCAGTATCTTTATCTTCATGAACTTATATGACCTCTGGTTTGGACATTTTGACAGAGGCTCTGATCCTAACACAGATGGTTGCTACCTACTGGGACATTCTCCTACCATGCTGCTCCAAATAAATATTATAATGTTAAATCAAAATATAGAAAAATTTAAATAATTATATTCATTGATTTTTAAAATTTAAAAACCATAAATCTACCTAACTCATAATTCTGATATTTTAACTCATGGCTTATTCTAAAAGGTACATGCTAAAGTATATAAATGAAAATAGTTTGTTATTTAATTGAAATTTAGCTGTTTCCTGGTAGGATTATTCAAAGAACATTTTTCTACATATTTTTTCAAAAACTTATACATTTTTTTTTTTTTTTTTTTTGTGACAGAGTCTCACTCTGTTGCCCGGGCTAGAGTGAGTACGGTGGCGTCAGCTTAGCTCACAGCAACCTCAAACTCCTGGGCTCAAGCAATCCTTCTGCCTCAGCCTCCCGAGTAGCTGGGACTACAGGCACGCGCCACCATGCCCAGCTAATTTTTTTTTATATATATCTTTAGTTGGCCAATTAATTTCTTTCTTTCTATTTATAGTAGAGACGGGGTCTCACTCTTGCTCAGGCTGGTTTCGAACTCCTGACCTTGAGCGATACGCCCGCCTCGGCCTCCCAGAGTGCTAGGATTACAGGCGTGAGCCACCGCGCCCGGCCGATTCAGGAAGTTTTTATGGAGCCTTAAAGCAATGACCGGAGGGGTAGTGCAGACAAGCCTGAACGTTCTGCCCAGAATTTGGTGGTAGATTACACAGATGCTAAACCATTTAAGTGTGCAATCTTAATCATTACATGTGAAGGTAAATGGGTTGTTTATATAGAAACGGGGCTTTGAAATTTAGAATGGGGACATTTGGGTAGGCCCAGATGAAGCTAAGATCTTTGACATCTTAATTTTCCTTGAAATTCCCTGGCCACTGGGAGCAAGGCCCACCCCCTCTTTTCCTAAGAGACCAGACTTTTCTTACATTAGAGCAAACAAACAACCTTCCTTCAATGACCTTCCCTTGGGTAACTACCTCAAAAGGGGACTCTATTTTCTCACTAACCCATCATTGTGATTTAGATGCCAGTGTATCTCAGCAGAGGTGATGGTCTTCTCTGGGAGAAGATTAATTATAGTTGTAGAGTATTGTTGATTTACTTCACAAGATTCTTAAAAACAAAAATGGAGACAGCTTCTAAGAGAATTCAACCACTGAATAAAAAATACGAGATTGGATCAGACCAAATCTAATGGTATGCATTCACTCCCCCAGGAGTGAATTAGGGATGCCATGTATTGGGAGCGGTATTAAGAGTCTGTTAGACTGGCTAATTAAAGCCTGAACTTAATGGTAGTCTACAGCTTTTCAACTCCAAGTGTGGTCAGAGAACCATCTGGGAGCGTGATTTGGGAGTTTTAGCAATGTAGAATCTAAAGTCCACACTACAGCTACTGAATTAGTCTCTGCATGCTAGCAAACTATTCAAGATTCTTACATGTATATTAAAGTTTGAGAAGTAGTATCTTTAAGTCAGTGAGCTTCCTGGTGATTCTGTAGAGAAAGGAGTCCTAAGAATCAGAAATCATAAATGTTATTGTGACTCCACTATGCCTGTTCAGGTACTCTCTAACTATACCACGTAGGAGTGCTCCTGAACATTCCCTGTGTTAAAGCATTATGAAGTGCATTGATGAGGACAGCATACTTGAAATTTATTGAAAACCTTTGTCACGCTTTTCTTCCTTAGGCTGAAGATGACAATGGTAAATGCTGCCATAGAATGGCATAAAACTATAGTTATTAATTAAGCTTTATGACTATTATTTTTAATAATTACTTCTTCTTTTTTTCTTTATTTTACCACCTTACACTCCTTGTCCCTGCTACCTACAATAAGCAGTAATGGTAGATAATGTTGCAATTGAGACTTTAGGTTAATGACTGAATGCTTGCATTTGTTCAGCAACAGATTCATGTAGTTAGGACATAAACTTATGTCTAGCAAAAATATTGACTGTTTTACACAAAATCTGTGCTGACAGCTAATCCAAACAAATAATAACATTGGAGCCTGAGTGACAAAAGCTTTGCTCTATTTACCAGATCTTTTCTCAGCTCTTCTCTGCTTTATGCCCTAGAAAACTGACCTCTGTGAAGTGCATTGCTGAGCATTAGAGATCTCCAGTTCCAAAATGGCAGTGTATAGGCAAGCTGGCTTCTCTCCTCCCCACCAAGAAACTAAAACCAAATGTATAGCTCCAAGATCTTCTCAAGCAACAACCCAGAGCTCAACAATGAGGAAGAGACAGTTTCTGGGACCTCAGAGAAGTGGAAAAATTCTGAGCAGAGAGTAGGAGAACCAGACTTCCACATCCGCATGTCCCTCTCCACCATTCTGCCAGGACCAACTATGCAGAAAATCTGCCCTCAATTCATGGTTCCCACACCGGGAAAAGTGAAATTGAAGTGTCAACCAGTTTCCCCATCTTTTTGGGCTCCCTGGCAGGATACCTCCTATTCTTGTCTTAACCCACAGGTAGTGTTGTGACTGCCTGGAGGGACAAATATCCCTGAGGATGGGCAAAGACAAATGGAGGAGCCAGGACTACCGTGCTTGACCCTGAAAGTCTGCTCTATATCTTGGCCAAAGGAAATACCAAATAAGAGTGGCTATAGGAGGTAAGTTCCTCAGGTCCCATGGGCACTAATCCCTAGTCATTTGCCTGGTTATCTCACACTGCTGAGATAATCCCTTTGGGAACTCCCACATTTGAGACATGTAGTGCTCCCACTCATTTACTAAAGCCAAGGTGAACCTGGGTTTAAGGTGCCACCTAAAGCCAAAAAGGAGGCAGCAACCTAACGGTAAACATTCACTAAGCCAATATACTCAAAACACAACAAAACAACCTGGACACAGAAAACTGGAATAAATAACTAATCATTCAATGCAAACACATAGACATATACCCACAAAAAACAACAGCAAACAGGAAACCATGACCTTCCCAAAAGGACAAAGGAAAAATCCAGTGACTGCCTCTAATGAAGTAACATTTTGTGAGCTCTCTTACCAAGAATTCAAAATAGTAATTTAAAGAAAATGCAGAGGTTTCTAAGGTAACAAAAAATCAATTCAGAAATTTATTGGAGAAATTTAAAAAAGAGATTGAAACCAAAAAGTCAAACAGAAATCTTGGAACTGAAAAGGATATATGCTCAACTGAGAAACTCTTTGGAGGCTCTCAACAGCAGAATGAACCAAGCAGAGAAAGAATCAGTGAGTTTGAAGACTAGCTGTTTGAAAATACACAGTCCATGGAGAAAAAAGAAAAAAAGAATAAAAGGGAACAATGACCATCTACAAGATATAGAAGTACATTGCATAAACAACCTTGCCTTCTGGCTTCTGGTTGTATTTTAATAATGGGAACTACAGGCTGGACATCAAAGAGTGAGAGGAGAGAGAAGTAGTATTGGTTTTTCTTCTTCCCCTCCTTCTCTGTTATTTTTGTTGTGGCATTTTTCTCTCAACAGCCCCAGTTTCTTAAAGATACCCTATCTCTCATGGCTAAAAGAGGTCCGTGTAACATTCTCCCTCTTCTTGTCTCTCAGGCCTGATGCTGATTTTTAAAAGCTTTATAATCAATATTTGGTTCCCTCAGCCCTACCCACAACTCTGGTAATATTACCTTTATTAAACTCTTCTCAATTAAAATGTTGATTGTGTTATTTATTTCCTTATAAACACACAAATAAATCCATCACGGTACCAGTCATGTACTGCTGTGTAATGATACCACTTTCATGTATTAATATATGCATGGCTCTATCTTTATCTGGGAGCTCTGTTTCACTGATCAACTTGATTCATGTCTATGTTTGTACTAATAGAGAGGTGACTTAAGCATTCCAAGTTTATAATAAAATAGTAGAACACTAGGGAGAGGTTTGAGGAAGAATTGCTCCCACATGGAGGAGAATTTTTATCATTGATAAGGTTTAGAATTGCCAATCATGTTGCTAATTAAAGAACCAAAGTAATTTTAGCTGGTTTAGTGTTCCCTTTAAATTCTCCACATGTATCCTTTATTGTTTGCAATCAAGGAAAACACTCCCTGCCCCAACCTTGGCACACTGTTGTGATTAAATATTAATGTATCAAAGAGCAATTTATTTTCCAGAAAGAAAATAATTTTCTACTCTTAGTGCTTTAATTACTTTTCAATATGAAGTTTAATGTCAACATATCAAATTCTAGAACAAATGCTATTTAATTTTGATTTCAATGTTATTGGATTTATTGCATTAATTTATTTGGCAGAATTTATATTTTTTGTAATATTGAGTGTAGTATCTTTAATGTAAAGTAGGTTTATTTGTTTGTTTGGCATGGATATTTTCATCTACATTTTTGAGTAGGATTGTCCTGATCACACTGTCTTTGTATATTAAAAATTATGCTATCAAAGTTAAACTTTACTTATAGAAAAAATGGAGATAAGAATTTTTTTTCAATTATCTATTCTCCAAAAGCCTTCTTTAAATGCCTGAAATCATTCAGTCTTACAAACAGATTGGCTGACACTGCTGCAAAACTATTGTTTTAATTTCTTTAAAAGTTTAGCAATTCAGCTTCTTCATTCTTTTCAAGATAGATTTTTATGCATAGTATTTTCTAGTAGTATTCCATACCTATATTTTAACATGCAGTAGTATAAAAATAAATCACCGTAATTTCTTTATAGTTCTTGTTGTACCATATGTTTTTATACCAAATAAAGTTTATTTTTGTTCTCTCTCTGCGTCTCTGTCTTTATCTCTCTCTCCCTGCTCCCTTTCTCTTCAATCTCACTAAAAGTTTGATTATATTATTTAGTAATTGCTTTACTTTATCATGGAAGTCTCTTCTCATTTTCGTTAGTCCTTAGTCCGAGCAATATTCAATGTCTTATTTCTTCATTTTAACCTGCAGATTTGCACGAGCTTTTATATAGTCTTGTTGTTTGTCTCCAATAAAGCTTATCAATTTCTTGGGTAAATCGTAAGTTGACTCCTGTTCAGTTAACATTTTAATCACATAGATTTCATTACACAGGTTCATAAAAATTAATAATCTCATATCTCTAACTTTAAATCCATAGATTAACACAAGTAGATTTCTTTATTTCTAATTTATTGAGAAATTAAAGAAAAATGATATTTCCTTTATTGGCTATAATCATTCTTCTTCTTTCTTTGTCTATGGTCTCTTCTATCCTCCCTTGCCCTTGTTATTACATCTGCCACCCAGTATTGTGTCCCTACTTAGTAAGACTTAACCTTTCTCACTACGTTCACATTTGAGTCTTCTCCCAACTTAATCAATTGCCCTTATTTTAATTTCATTTTAAATTTCTCCTTCCCTACTCATTTCTTTCCCTGGATCTACCAATGTACTTATTAATGCCAGGAACAGTAGGGCAGAAATGCTTTTACTTATGATAAGCTCATTTATAATATATTAAGATAAAGAATAAAGGAATAAAAAGTAGAAGGTACTCTAAAGGTATACTTTAAAATAACCAAAAGAGTGGAATTAGAATGCTCCTAACAGAAAGAAATGTTAAATGCCTGAGATGATGGATATACCCCAACTACCCTGATATGATTAATTCACATTGTATACCCATATCAAAGCATCACATGTACTCTATAAAGGTATACAAATATTGTGCACCCATAATAATTAAATATATATGAAAAAGTAGAAGGTACAACTTTCAAAATATTTTTATTCTAAAAAAAGAGAATCAAAAAACAAGTAGAAAAAAATCATCTTATTGACTTCATTTATCAAGAGACATAAATACAAAGAAAATCTTATTTTTGAAAATTCTTAATTATGGTTCTAACTACTATACAAATGTTACTTTATATGTTTTAATGTACAGCCAAATAGATGCATAATCTATTTCTCACTCAGCATTTTAGAATGTATTTTTGTGCCATTCACCTTCCTATAAAATCGTTTCACAAAGCTGTTTCAGAATATATTATTAAATGCATTATATAAGATCACAATGTAACTTCTTTCGGCACTCTATTTATGTTTACTACTAACTTCAAAGGACACTCAGGATGTAGAAGAGTCATATTCCCTGGGGTACAAATAAAAAATAATCATGTCAGCAATTCTCATAGACAAGTGAAGCAGAGGCAGTTTTAGCAAACACACAGTCTCCTTTTAACCAGAAATGATTTGTATGTTTTCTTGAGGCAATGTCTGTTTGTAGCGGTGTTAACATTGACATCAGTAGCTAGAAATGACAGCAAAAGAAAAATGGACCTCAGGTGTAAAAATCATCAAATGAGAGCCTTGACCTTTGGAAAAAAATCAGGATGACCATGAGTAACTGCAGATCACAAAAGGGCCACAGACTGAAACCTTTGCTTAGGTAAAGGGCATATCCCTACAATGATCCCTGCAGCATTCTAATAGGGCAACATCATTAAAACTAATATCCAGGAGAGTCAAGGAGAGTATTTAGTTGATACATATTCCCTAGGGCATAGAGAATAGTGCTTAGACTTTGAGTGTGGGGTGTGTGTGTGTGTGTGAAGAACTTATTCTGTGCTCTCCTCCTCATTAAAACCTCATGATGGAAATATTTCATTCGCAAAGAAATATGACTGCAAAGCATTCTGTTTCCATATTCTTTTAGTGGGAAAAATGGAAAAGAATGGGGAAGGGAGCATAACATCCATTGTTAGAATGGTATGTTCATATTTGGTTCATTATTTCATATTTGGTATAGAAAAATTGGGGCTAGATGGTCAGTGAGTATGAAAAAGACCATATTCAAACTGTTTCAGCTGAGCTAAAAATGCTGGTGAACACTGCTAGTGATTGCAGTCATCTACCATTCTCTATGAAATTGGTATGTCCTCTCTATTAAACTGTTCTCTATCTGGTGGTTAGAGCAAATCTTTGCAAGCTAAAAATGAATGAATGAATAAAAAGATAAAAACTATTATCAGCATCAATATAATGGCAGTCAACAATATAAGTAAAAATATGAAGGAATATGGGAAATATACATTTAAATATTGAAGAATTAAAGATAAGTGATTCTCTGGTACCAGATTACTTCTGGTGAATACACACTTGGTAATCCTAGAACATCACTTAAGATCCCAATTCATCACTTCCTTTATTTGACTGTCATAGCTGACGAATAATCGTTTATACACATTAGCTCTAAGAATCATGGCTAACGTTTTGAACAGTGAAGAAGGTCTCAAAAGGTCACACTTTCTTCTAAATACCTCTTTTTAATATTTCATATAATGCAATTAAAATGTAAAATGGCTAATGATTATAATAATGGACAAACGACTCAATAATAGAGCAACATTACTGACACCATTTGGATTTTAGAGAGAATGATCCAGTGAACCAATGCTAATTTGAGATAGTTTTGCAATGTGTTGAATAAAATCTATAAAAGGCCACTGGTTTGGACTCAACTTCTTGCTGTTCCACACCACCAAGCCAAAACTAAGTTGTTTATCTGACCTTCCAAGAAATCAGGAGAGAGAGAGAGATAATAAACGAACCCCCAGACAGGCTAGTTTTAATTGGTATGATAAAGAAGTTCCCTCCACAAAGGAAAGTAACTTTGAAAGAATCAATCTGCTTTTTGTTCTCTGTTTCTGCTTTCCTCAGCTCTTTCTGTCTAAAAGCCAAACTCCTCTGCTCAGCTTACTGGAATACTCATTTTATAGAATAAGTTGTTGCTCAATTCTACAATTGCAAATAAAAGCCAATTAATATCTTTAAACTAAATTTATTGTAATGTTGTCTTTTAACAGTTCTAATGGCCTATGAAGGAAGCTGAAGGACACTGTTGATGTCTCCTAAGACCCCTTTCGGCATGCAGGAGAGGCACCTCTGATAACTTTCGAGGTCCCCTGTCTTCCTCGCTAGGTCTCAAGAGCTCTAAGTTCCTTCCTGGCCTGACTCCGCTCCTTTTGTATTGAGTCTCCCTGCCGCCAACGTTTTGACTGTGAAATACAGGGTTATTTTGTGCTGTGAGAGAGTGCATGATCTTGGGGTGGATACCAAGGGTTAGTCTGTGTTCTGAAAGAGCATATGACGTTTGGGATTTGCAGTAGTGGATAAGTCACTGGAAAGAACAGCAGTTTTAAAGATAATTGACAGTAGTTGCAGTACTGCAGGGAGTATGAACTATGACGTTCGAAATTCACAGCAATTTGGGGTCTATCTGTGAACTAAAACAAAATCTTAAACCTTCCAGCCAACTGAATGGACCCCCTCTTGGCAAATGGGATCCCAGAAAAACCCTAAAGTTGAGTTGCTGGCCATAAAAAGGAAGGTCAGACATGACTCGCCATGCTGCCCACCCTTCTTTGAGATATCCTTTCCTACAATAAGACGGTACATCATTAACACAGTTATGGTGATATAAGACGAAGCTTAAACTACACCTGCAGATCATCAATTTATTGAACAGATCACTTGAGTATTGGTAAATATCCAGTGGATCATCTTTGATTAACGGACATCCTTATCTTAAGTTAAAACATTCCAAGTCTTTAGACAAAGCTTCATTTCTTTAACCAATTACAAATCAAAGAATCTTTAAACCCACCTATAACCTCTAAGCTTCCACTTTGAGATGTCTTGCCTTTTTGGGCCAAACCAATGTATGCCCTCCACGTATTGACTTAGTGTATTACGTGTAATTCCTTTCTCCATGAATGTATAAAACCAAACTGTAACCCGGCTACCATGGGCACATTTTCTCAGGACCTTTTGAGGCCATATGTTCTAGGCTGGTCACACACATTCAACTCCAAATAAATTTCTTTAAATTATTTTACAGAGTTTTTTTTTTTCCCCCACTAACAAGATAGTACCTAAATGTAGGGCTCAGAGAAGACTCAGCACCTCCTGGAGGAGTTGCCTGAACTTGGCTCCATGTACTGGCATAGGCCACCCTTGAGTCTGCCAACTCTCAGATTATCCATGGGTGAACTGGTAAGTCCTCCCAACCTGTGGAACTCATGGTCTTGGTTGATGGTCCTGGTTTATTCTGAGATGTTGGTTCTTTTCCTAGGAAATTGTTGTTTGAGATCCTAATTTTGATTTGGAGGTGCATCCTAAAGGGTCTTCTCCATTGGCTCTTCCTCCCCAAATTAATCTCAATTGGCTGTTCTGTACTTTTTGGAGAAAAAAAAAACTGAACTGCTTTTTTCATAGATAGATGAGAGAGTGAGTTCTTCAGCTCTGAAGGTAAAGGGCATTTTCCTCCTCCCAGATGAAAAGCACCCCTGGGGCCTAAGTGGGAGTGGCTGGGATGAGTCCCTGAGAAACAAAATAGCCTTAAAAGGAACTTCCCAAGAGAATTAATTAAAGGAGTGCTCATCCTGGATACACATAATAGCTGATCACCAAGCATTTTGACCCTCTCCAAGGTGGTAGTCCCCTGGGGAGGGAAATTGAGACACATAAGAGGGTGGGAATGACTCAGTGGTGAAACATTGTGGAGTCTCATCCACAATCAGTATATTCTGATCCACTTCACTAAACCCTAGGTTATAGTTCAGTTGCTTCTTTTAAAGAAAAGTGGGAAACAAAAACTCTAAAAATGAGAAAAGACAAGGAGAACAACCTCCTTCTAGCACCCCAGATGGTTTATGGTACCCCTACTTACAAGTATTAATATTTATGTAAATGAAAGGTTTGAAGGCATACCAAGTTTTCTAGGACTACAGCTGCATTATGGCCAATTCTTGTGCACATGTTTTAACTGAAGGAAAAATTTCAAGAAAAATTCAGAGCTCCAGTGGTCAACGTGCCACTACAAATTTAAAACATCAAATCTCTTAAGTTCTCTATCTCTATTTTCTTTCTTTCTACTCTGAACTTGCTAATTTTTTGAAATTGATGTTGAGATAAATTCAATGTTTATGGTATTACTAATTCAAAGGTACTTGGAGATCTTGCAGCCAGTTTTAGCTAAAGTGTAAACATTGATAACTCATTTGAAACAAACAAACAAAAAGTGTAAAAGAGGCTTTTTATAATCAAGCTGCCATGGAAACAGCTTTACCTAAAACTTTGGTCCACAGGCTTTATTAAGATTACTTGTCAGAGCAATTAAAGTTTAGCCATGTAAACAAATTCTAGTTTTGTCAGAAGTAATTTGGATCCAGTTGTCTTTTGTAAATTGGTGAGTTTGTATTACTATCTCATGGCCAGATTTCTGAGGTAAAAGCTATTGAAATTTGAAATTTTGTGTGCATGTGCTTGTGTGTGTATATGTTTAAATGTGTCTTGTGTATGTACATGTATTATATGTTGTATCTACATGGTACCAGACTGGCTTATAAATAAAGGAGCATTCATAAATTAATTAAACAAATCCAAATGCTTTTCTAGTCCACATGAATTTAGTAATCTTTAGTAAATAAACGGGATTTTTAAAAAAGTATTATTGATGAACTAAAAAAAATATTTTCAAATTGTCAGCATATATTTTTTTCCTGTGTTTACTGGACATGTTTTGTGTTCTTAATGTGTCAGGGTTTGAAACAAAGGTTATAAAACTATAAACTCAGTCAAAAACAAAATGACCTATGTTTTTGATAAGTAAGGCTAACTTAATATTTTTGGTTTATTGGCATCAGCTACATCTCCTGAGTTACTGGCAAAAATATGAATATGCTTAAAGTTAAGGTTCTTGCTTAGGTAAAAATGAAGACATGCCTAGACAAAAATAAATATAAATAAATTGGAATAAGTAAAACATCAAGTAAACAGGAGCACAAAAACAGAAACTTACTGTCAATGTCAATGTTTTACGAGGATATTTTGGTTTTGGTCTCTTAATCCTAGTTATAGATGCAGTTTCCTACACTGATTTCAATATCTACGGAAAGGTACAATTAAATCAGCTTCTAACTCCTGTTTCTATCATCTAATATTAACAGTACTGCTAGGAATTTAAATCTGTCCTAGGACCTATAATTATAAGAGCTTAAACTAGAGGCTTTAGTTTTCCCTTTGGCTTTGCTCACTCTTGATTTATCCTACTCTTTTTTTTTTTCTTTATTGAAGTATACTTTACATATCATGCGTTTACTCCATTTTAAGTGTACAATTAAATGATTTTCAGTGAATTTACCGAGGTGTACAGTTAATCACATAAATCAGTTGTAGAGGAATTCCTTTCTCCTATT
>CAUYRT010099079.1:0-26911 GCA_963574885.1 Lepilemur ruficaudatus | reverse complement strand
AGAGTAGATTTTTAAATGTAACAAGATAAGTCAACTTGAGTGGTAATATATTTTGGGAAATCAGCTCACTATAAATTGTGACTGTAAACATTATACTGTAAATGCTTTGTAGTTTTCCCCCAATAAAATAAATAAATAAATAAATAAATAACAACAAAAAAAAGATATCTCCAAATTACTTTCCACAGAGGTTGTACTAATTTGCAGTCCCACCAGTGTATGAGTGTTCCTGTCTCTCCGCATCCACACCAGTATTTGTGGTTTTGGGACTTTCTAATAAAAGCCATTCTCACTGGAGTTAAGTGATATCTCATTGTGGTTTTGACATGCATTTTCCTGATAATTAGAGATGTTGAGCACTTTTTTATATGTTTGCTGGCCATTAATCTGTCTTCTTTTGTAAAGTTTATGTTCATGTCCTTTGTCCACTTTTTAATGGGGTTGTTTGATTTTCTCTTGTTAATTCTCTTAAGTTCTATATAGATTCTTGTTATCAGCCCTTTATCAGATGTGTAGCATGCAAATATTTTCTCCCAGTCTGTAGGTTGTCTATTCTCTCTAATGATAGCTTCCTTGGCTGTGCAGAAGCTTTTTAATTTGATCAGATCCCATGTATTTATTTTTGTTGCTGCTGTGATTGCTTTGGGGGTCTTTTTAATAAATTCTTTGCCTAGGCCAATGTCTATAAGAGTTTTCCCAACATTTTCTTCTAGAATTCTTAAGGTTTCACATCTTAGTTTTAAGTTTTCTGTCATGAGTTGATTTTTGTGAGAGGTGAAAGGTGCAGATTCAGTTTCAATCTTTTGCATGTGAGTATCCAATTTTCCCAACACATTTATTGAATAGAGATTCTTTTCCCCAGTGTGTATTTTTGCCTGCTTTGTCAAAGATTAGATGACAATATGAGGATGGTTTTATTCCAGGTTCTCAGTCCTGTTCCAAAGGTCTATATCTCTGTTCTTGTGCTAGTAACATGCTGTTTTGGTTACTATAGGCTTGTAGTATAGCTTAAAATCTGGTAAACTGATGCCTCCCAATTTGTTCTTTTTGCTTAAGATTGCTTTGGCTTTATGCTATCTTCTTTGGTTCCATATGAAGCATAGAATTGTTTTTCTAGATCTGCAAAAAATTATTATGATATTTTGATAGGGATTGCATTGATTCTGTAGATCACTTTATGTAGTATGGATATTTTAACAATATTGATTCTGCCAGTCCATGAGCATGGTAAGGTTTTCCATCTGTTTACATCCT
The DNA here is from genome assembly GCA_963574885.1 of Lepilemur ruficaudatus. NCBI lineage: Eukaryota > Metazoa > Chordata > Mammalia > Primates > Lepilemuridae > Lepilemur > Lepilemur ruficaudatus. The sequence continues at coordinate 25,657 of CAUYRT010099079.1, read as the reverse complement.
CCACAATTTCTTTTCTCAGTGTTTCATAGATCTCCCTATAGAGGTCTCTTACCTCCTTAGTTCTATATATTCCTAAATATTTAATTTTCTTTGATGCTATTGTGAAAGGTGTTGTGCCTTTGATTTGATTTTCAGCTTGACTATTACTGGCATATGAAAGTCATGGGTTTGTGTGCATTGATTTTGTATCCTGAGACTTTACTGAATTCATTTATCAATTCTAGGAGTCTCTGGGTGTCCAATGGTAGCAGAAGAGGTCAAACTCTCACTCTTTGCTGATGATATGATATTATATCCAGAAAATCCAAAGGATTCAACCAAAATAAAACTTTTTAAAAAGAGCCTTTAAACCCCTTTTATTTTGTCACATTTATCCTTAAACTAGGGCAAGGCAGAAGCAAGGTGAGGATATATTGCTCAATTCATTTCGTTATTTCCTGTATGGCATATTAATTTGAATTTCCATACCAACTCTGATCAATTGATAAAGACTCTTTCATTGCTGTAGTGACAAAATTTGTGTGCCTACCACTGGGCTGAATGAAGAAGGATGAATAAAGCTTCATTAGTCTGCTATGGGCGTGGTAGGAACAAGAAGACTAATACATATAAGTTAATTTTTGCAGCCTCCACAGGCCTCAAGACTTGGGCATACAAAAGAGAAACTTTATTTCTGTAGTTTCATTTCTATAGTTTAATGTTATTTTTAGCTTTGAAGCCTCAGTCTACCTAATTGCAACCCAATTCTGAATTTTTCTCACCCCAATCCAATAATTTCCCAGTGACGTCCTTTATGATTTAGCCTCATTCATTCAATTCACACTTCTCATGGCTATCATTGCTCCCTCCAAGTCCTGCTTTTAAACTCTCAAGACTTATGCAACTTCCCCCTGATGTCCCTAATATAAAATCAGGGTTTTTTAAGTCTAGTCTCTTTTGGTCCTATTCTAGAATCTGTTGTTAACATCTGCCCTTGTTGCAGCCATTTGTCACTCTGGGATGGTTAAATAAAAGAAATTTAAAAATCTTCAAGTATTGCACAGTAAATTCCTATATATACCTAAATCTATTTCCTAATTCTTTATTTTTTCCACTAATTTTATCATCTCTACTTGTGTCAAATGATAATGTTTCATGGTTACAGCTTTTCAAAATATATACTAAAGTATATATTCCTTCTTTGATTTCTACTTTTCAAAAATATTATTGACAATTCTAGCACATTTATTTCTCCACTTGAAATTTTTAAAAAGTGATACATTTTTTCCTTTTATCAACTATTTTTATGTGTGGTGTCAAACAGGAATTAGAGGGCTTGAATTTGGCTATGTCCTTGGATGTTGGGTGAGACAGTTTGTACATAGCTTGATCGACTAATCGACAGGTCATCTCAACCACTGTCATGCTATATATGCTAGATGACCATATATACATATGTATATATACAAATATATAATTTGTATACCTATTTGCATAAAACTGACATTTTTATGGTATTAAATCTTCTCATTGAAAAAATCTTATATCTTTCTCTATACTCATACTTTGATCCTTCCTACAAACTGAACACGCTCTGTGGTCATCTAGCATTTGTTTGCCTCAAATGACAGGAAAATCACAACATACTGCAATAACAATAATAATCAGGGAAATATAAATTAAAACCACAACAAGACAAAACCTTATCCCTATCAGAATGGCCATTACCAATAAGTCAAAAAACAATAGATGTTGGCATGGATGCAGTGAAAAGGGGATGCTTATACACTGTTGGTGGAAATGTAAATTAGTACAACCTCTATGGAAAACTGTATGGAGATTCCTCAAAGAACTCAAAGTAGATCTACCATTCAATTCAAAAATCCCACTATTGGATAAGTCATTATATCAAAAATACACTTGCACCCGAATGTTTCTCACAACACGATTCACAAATGCAAAGGTATAGAATCAACCTAAGTGCCCATCAACTGATGAGTGGATAAAGAAAATGTGATATAGGTATGCAGTGGAGCACTACTCAGTCTTAGAAAAGAATAAAATAATATCTTTGCAGCAACTTGGATGGAACTGGAGGCTTTCATCCTAAATGAAGTACCTCAGGAATAGAAAAACAAATACCACATGTTCCCATTTATAAGTGGGGGCTAAATCATGGGTATATATGGTCATAAAGTGGTGTAACGGACATTGGAAACTAAAAAGGGAAGAGGATAGGAAGGGGTGAGAGGGAAAAAAAAACTACCTATCAAGTACATTGTATACTCCTCTGGTGATGGGCACACTAAAAGCCCTGACTTTGGTATTATACAATTTATGCATGTAAAAAAAACCACTTGTACACTCTAAATATATTGATATAAAAACATTTTCTTGGTCATTCTTAAACAATTTCTTTTCAAGAGAAAATTTAACAAAATTTAATCAATTCCACAAAAATCTTGATTTTTTTTATCATATATATTGAAGGTGCACAACATGATGTTTTGATACACATATACATAGTAAAATGATTACTATAGTGAAGCAAATTAACATATCCATCATCTTACATGGTTAGCTTTTTTGGTGTGCTAAAAGTATCTGAAATTTCTCTTAGCAAATTTATAGTAAACAATACAATATGGCTTAATTGAATTTATAGATACATTTGAGGGTATGCTCATCCTTATCATGTTGAATTTTCCCATATGAGAACATAAAATATTCCTCTAAATATTTTGGTCTTTTTTCGGAGTCCACTCAAAAGCTTTTACTTTATCCCTATAGGTCTTCTACAATATTTCACTCTTCTACTTATGTTTACTTATACTGTATGAATATGCCTCTTTCCAAACCACCCCTCATGGAACAAATTTTGGTCTGCTCATCACTCTGGTCTTCTTCCTCTGGACAAGCTGCAATTTATCATAGTCCCTAGCACATGACTCCGAATATGACCCTCCAGTTGGGGTCTGGCCATCAAAGAGTAAAGTGAGACCATCACTTCCCTCATAAATTTGGATTTGTTGACATGTCCATTGCACTGCTGACTCATATGGTACTCGGGGCCAACTAAGCTCCTCGGGGCTCACCTCCAGAAAAAATTTCGCTTACACTAAAATTTTAACAGAATTCTTCAAGATACTGCCTCAGAGGAATGGATTTAAAGCTCTCTCTCTCTGATCTCACCCCTTCTTCCCTACTTGCTTCCCATCCCCCATGCCTAGGGAAAGATGAGGATTTGCTACAGAGAGATTGCAGAATATTGAATGGCCTACAATTTCTGCTGGGGGGAGTCGACTGTATAATGAAAAGTCATTCTTCAAATGTGATTATCACTTCCAACCAGAATAAAAACAGAGATGTGTTGTTCCCCAGTAGAGAAATCCAGCCATTGGGCAGTGATTAATGCCATAGGCTCTAAAGTCCAAGTCCCTGGACTTGCATCCTGGTTTCAACAAGGACTAGTTGTGTGGTCTTGGGCAAGTTACGGTGCTTAATCTTCCAGTGCCCTACATTTCTATTTTTTTCCAGCATATTATGGGGGTACAAATGGTTATGTTATGTATATTGCCCTTGCCCCACCCGAGTCAGAGCTTCAAGCGTGTCCATCCCCCAGATGGTGTGCATCGCACTCATTATGTATGTAGATACCCAACTCCTTCTCCCTCCTCCCATCTGCCTGACACCTAATGAATGTTATTACTATATGTGCATTTAGGTGTTGATCAATTAATACCAATTTGATGGTGAGTACATGTGGTGCTTATTTTTCCATTCTTGGAATACTTCACATAGTAGAATGGGTTCTAGCTCTATCCTGGATAATACAAGAGGTGCTAGATCACTCTTGTTTTTTGTGACTGAATAGTACTCCATGATATACATATACCACATTTTATTAATCCACTCATGTATTGATGGGCACTTGGGTTGTTTCCACATCTTTGCAATTGTGAATTGTGCTGCTATAAACATTCAAGTGCGGATGTCTTTTTTATAGAATGTCTTTTGTTCTTTTAGGTAGATGCCCAGTAATGGGATTGCTGGATCAAATGGTAGATCTACTTGTATCTCTTTGAGGTATCTCCATATTGCTTTCTACAGAGGTTGTACTAATTTTCAGTCCCACCAGTAGTGTAGGAGTGTTCCTATCTCCACACATCCACACCAACACTTATTGTTTTGGAACTTTTTGATAAAGGCCATTCTCACTGGAGATAAGTGGCATCTCATTGTGGTTTTGATTTGCATTTCCCTGAGGATTAGAGATGTTGAGCATTTTTTCATATGTTTGTTGGTCGTTATTCTTTCTTCTTTTGAAAAGTTTGTGTTCATGTCCTTTGCCTTCTTTTTGATAGAGTTGTTTGATTTTTTCCTGCTGATTTTCCAGAGTTCTAAATAGATTCTAGTTATCAGCCCTTTATCGAATGTGTAACATGTGAATATTTTCTCCCACTCTGTAGGTTATCTGTTTGCTCTTATGATGGTTTCTTTGGCTGTGCAGAAGCTTTTTATTTGATCAGGTCCTATTTATTTATTAATGTTGTTGCTGTGATTGCCTTTGGGGTCTACTTCATAAATTCTTTCCTAGGCCAATGTCTGTAAGAGTTTTTCCAACATTTTCTTTTAGAATTCTTATAGTTTCATGCCCTAGGTTTAAGTCTGTTATCCACCATGAGTTGATTTTTGTGAGAGGTGAAAAGTGTGGATCCTGTTTCTGTCTTCTTCCTGTGGCTATCCAGTTTTCCCAGCACCATTTATTGAATAAGGATTCTTTTACCCAGTGTATGTTTTTGTCTGCTTTGTCAAAAATTAGATGGGTATATGAGGATAGTTTTATATCTGGGTTCTCAGTTCTGTTCAATTGGTCTATGTCCCTATTCCCATGCAGTACCATGCAGTTTTAGTTGCTATATCCTTGTAGTATAGCTTGAAGTCTATCTAGTAAATTGGTGCCTCCCAATTTGTTCTTTTTGCTTAAGATTGCTTTTGCTATATGAGGTCTTCTCCGGTTCCATTCAAAGTGTAATATTTTTTCTATATTTGTGAAAAATGATGTTGGTATTTTAATAGGGATTGCATTGAATCTGTAAATCACTCTGGGTAGTATAGACATTTTAACAATGTTGATTCTGCTGACCCATGAGCATGGTATGGTTTTCCACCTGTTTATGTCCTCTGCTATTTCCTTCCTCAGTGTTTCATAGTTCTCCCTGTAGAGGCTTTTTACCTCTTTAGTTAAATATATTCCTAGGTATTTTATTTTCTTTGTTGCTATTGTGAAAAGTATTGAGTCTTTGATTTGGTTCTCAGTTTGGCTGTTGTTGGCATATAGGAATGCTACTGATTTCTGTACATTGATTTTGTAACCTGAGACTTTGCTGAATTTGTTTATCAATTCCAGTAGTCTTATGGCAGAATCTTTGGGGTTTTCTAGGTATAAGATCATATCATCAGCAAGGAGAGATATTTTGACCTCTTCTGCCCCAATTTGGATGGTCTTGATTTCCTTCTCTTGTCTGATTGCTCTGGCTAAGACTTCCTGCACTATGTTGAATAGAAGTGGTGATAGAGTGCAACCTTGTCTGGTTCCAATTCTAAGTGGGAATGCTTTCAATTTTTCCCCATTCAGTGTGAGGTTGGCTGTGGGTTTGTCATATATGGCTTGTATCATTTTTAGGTAAGCCCCATCTATACCTATTTTGTTAAGCATTCTTATCATAAAAGGGTGTTGGATTTTGTCGAATGCTTTTTCTGCGTCTATTGAGAGGATCATATGGTCTTTGTTTTTGCTTCTATTTATGTGGTGAATTACATTTATAGATTTGCATATGTTGAACCATCCCTGCATCTCTGGAATGAAGCCCACTTGGTCATGATGGATTTTTTTTTTTTATAAGCACCTGAATTTGGTTTGCTAGGATCTTCTTGAGAATTTTTGCATCTATATTCATAAGGGATATTGGTCTGTAGTTTTCTTTTCTTATTGTATCTTTTCCTGGTTTTGGTATCAGGGTTATGTTGGCTTCATAAAATGTGTTGGGGAGGATTCCTGCCTTCTCAATGTTGTGGAAAAATTTCTGCAGGATAGGCACCAGTTCTTCTTCATAGGTCTGGTAAAATTCGGGTGTGAAACCATCTGGTCCGGGAATTTTCTTTTTAGGAAGGTTTCTTATTGCTGTTTCAATTTCAGTACTTGATATTGGTCTGTTAAAAAATTCTATTTCTTTCTGGTTGAGCCTAAGGAGGCTGTGTGTTTCTAAAGTTTGTCCATTTCCTCCACATTTTCCAGTTTGTGTGCATAAAGTTTTTGTAGTATTCATAGATGATATACCTCCATGGCATCAATTGTGATTTCTCCCTTTTTGTTCCTTATGGAGCTTGTCAGAGTTCTTTCTTTTCTGCTTTACATTAGTCTAGCCAAAGGCATACCAATTTAGTTTATTTTTCAAAGAACCAACTTTTTGTTTTATTAATCTTCCGTATAGTTTTTTGTTATCAATTTCATTTAGTTCTGCTTTGATCTTATTTATTTGACTTCTGCTAGGTTTGGGGTCAGTCTGTTCATCCTTTTCCAGTTATTTGAGATGATTCATTAGATTGTTTATTTGTGATCTTTCTGTCTTTTGGATGTAGACATTTATGGAAATAAATTTTCCTCTCAGGACTGCTTTAGCTGTGTCCCACAGATTTTGATAACTTGTGTCTTCTTTGTCACTTAGTTCAAAGAATCTTTTGATTTCCATCTTGATTTTCTCCTTAATGCAATAATTGTTCAGCAAAAGGTTTAGTTTCCACAATTTTGTGTAGAGATGAGAGTTTCTGTTAGGGTTGATTTCTAATTTTATTCCACTTGATCTGAGAAGATGCATGGTATAATTTCTATTTTATTAAATTTTTTGAGACACGCTTTGTGACCTAGGATATGGTCAATCTTAGAGAATGTCCCATCAGCTGATGAGAAGAACGTATATTCCGTTGTTTTTGGGTAGAATGTTCTGTAAATGTCAGTCAGGCCCATTTGTTCTAGAATTCTGTTTAAGTCCATTATTTCTTTGTTAATTTTCTGTTTGGAGGATCTGTTCTGGGCTGTCAGTGGGGTGTTGAAGTCTCCATCTATTATGGTGCTGCTGTTTATCAATTTGTTTAGATCAAGTAGAGTTTGCTTTATGAATCTGGTGCACCTAAATTGGGTGCATACATATTTAGAATTGTTATGTCTTCTTGTTGAACTGTACCCTTCACCATTATGTAGTGATCCTCTTTTTCTTTCATTGCTTTTGCTGATTTAAAGACTAAGTTATCTGAAATCAAAACTGCCACACCAGCCTTCTTTTGGCTTCTGTTTGCTTGAAATATTGATTGCCACCCCTTTAACTTGAGTCTAAATGCATCCTTGCAGGTTAGATATATTTCCTGAAGACAGCAGATACTTGGCTTGTGTGTATTTATCCATTTGGCCACCCTATGTCTCTTTAGTGGGCAGTTCAAGCCATTCACATTTGTTTAGAGAACTGATAGGGAGAGCAGATTTCTGTTCATCCTGTTGGGTTTAACTTTATTGCTTTGTTTTCTCACTTGAGCCATTGTGGTATCTGGCCTTTGACCTTTAGCTTTTGAGTGATTTTACATTTTTGAGTGTTTATTGTGCTGATCCATGTGTAACACTGTTTTGAGTATTTCTTGGAGGGCTGGTCTTATCTTGGTGAATTCCCTCAGTCTTTGCTTATCTGAAAATGTCTTTATTTCTCCTTTGTATACAAAACTTAGTTTTGCATGGTGCACGATTCAGGCTAGGCATTATTCTGTTTGAGAAGAGTGAGAATGGGGCCCCTCTCTTGCTTGTAAGGTTTCAGTTGAGAAGTCTGGCATTATTTGGATGAGCTTTCCTTTGTATGCTACCTGCTTCTTTTGCCTTATAGATCATACAAGGACTTCTTTAGTGGATCATTTGGTCAGTCTGATGACTGAATGTCATGGTATCTCCTGTTTGCTGTGAATCTCCAGGAGTCCTTTGAGCTTCCTGTACCTGGATATCTAGATTTTTAGCAAGGCCTGGGAAATTTTCCTCTATTATATCTTCAAGTAGCTTGTCCAACCCTTGTGTATTTTCTTTTTTCACCCTCATGGATGGCCGTAACTCTTATGTTAGCCTTCTTCACATAATGCCACATTTCTTGTAGGCTTTGCTCTTTTCTCTTATTTCTCTGCTCTATCTCTGTGACTGATTTATTTAGCTGGAAGATGTTATCTTCAATCCTTGAGATTCTCTCTTCTGTTTGATCTACCCTTTTCTTGAGGCTTTCCATTGTGTTTTGTAGTTCCTTGAATAAATTCTTCATTTCCAGGAGTTCAGTTTGATTTTTTTTTTAATATTTCAATTTCTTTAGTGAATTTTTCTTCCAAGTCCTGGATTTTTTTTGTGTGGTTTCTTTGTGTTGGTTATCCATTTTTTTCTTGCATATCACTGAGTTTTCTTACAATCCATGTTCAAAATTCTTCTTCTGTCCTTTTACTGTTCTGAATTTGGTTAATGTCCATTGCTAGAGAGCTGGTGTTCCCTTTTGGGGGTGTGCTTTCTGTTTGATTCTTCATACTTCCAGAGTTCTTCCACTGACTACTTCCCATCTGGATCAGCTGTTGCTTCCCACCTTTCAGTTTTTGTTTGGAAAATAATACGCCATATTTTGACTCTGCACCAGTAGGTGCTATTTAGGAGCAAGGCAGATGGCGGCTGCCGCCTACAAGCCTAGATGTGTGTGCTTCTATGGTTGCTTGATCTGCCGCTAGGGGGAGCCGCTAATATGTTGTTCAGAGGTCTTCTGCCACAGTTGGGAGGCTACTCCTGATGGGAGGGGTTACTTGGTGAGCCTATTGTGGCCTCTTGCCAGGATTTTTCTTCCCTGACCATGGACCCCTCTGTTGGCAGCCAACTGAAAGCAGAAATCCAGCCCTGAGTTACGATCCTACTGGATGACCTAAACTGGTCTGATGAGCAGAGTCATTGGGCTGTCAACTATTGATCTGCACCAAGGTCCCACAGATTCACACTGGTTGCAAAGAGAAAGTGGCTTTTCTTCTCTCTCACTACCTCCAGGTGTGGTATCCCAATATGCCCAGCATCCCAGCGCCTGTAAATCCCACAAGTGTTAGCCTCCCACAACTGGGGAAGTATTCAAAATTCACCCATCAAAATGGTCCTGGTTAGTTGACCATAGGTTGTGGAAGGATGGAGCTTGTCGCGAGAGTCCCAGGCTGGGGGAAGGGAGCTGCCTGACACCATAGTGCACTGCAGCATCTGAGTTGTGGACCCCAAAAATGGTGACTGCTGGCCGCAGAGCGCTAACACTGGGGGCAACTGTTCAGGAGTTGGCAGGTGCTGGATTGGGGAGCTGAGTCATCAGGATGCCCCCTTGTCTCTTTTATTTTGCCCTCCCGCAATCTCATGGCTGTCCAGCAGGAGCTCTTGCTCTTTCTGACCCACCCTAAGCCAGCCTAATCACCCGCAGCGGTTTCCAGGTTGGAGTCCCCTCTTTAGTGTTCACCTCCGTTGTTCTGGACCCACTGACTGCCAGAGGCAAGTTACATGTCTCCTAACTCCCTCCAGGGGTAGCTCAGACCAGTCCCTCCCCCACCCAGTGCAGTCCTGACACAGAGCTCCAGGGAGTTCAAGATGCTTCCCGCTATCATGTTTTCCACAAAGCCCAACGTCTCCTGCTGCTATTTTGCACCAACTTCAGGGAGGTCCATGTCTGAGTGGGTGTGAGGTCAGTGGGGAAGCAGGACGTTCTCCTGTGGCTCAGATCCCACTGCATTTGCTGGCCAGGTGGGCACATCGTCCCACACTCTATTCTCTATTGTTTGTCTCACACTATCCAGATTTCACGATCCTATCTCCCATTCACCATTTTTTTTTCCTGTTTTGTGTGTCCCACACTGTTTTTCTGCCAATTCACAACGCTGTTCTTGCGTGCGGGGGAGCGATCCACTCGTGTGTAGCAGACCAAGATCTACGCCTCTTTCTCTGGGAGCAGGAATCCAGGAGGTCACCTTTACTCTGCCATTTTTCTGTCCTCCCAGTGCCCTACATTTCTTATCCATAAAGTGGTCTCAATGTGCAAGAACAATTGTGAGGATTAAATAGATTATGTATATGAAGTGCTTAGATCAGTGCCTGGTTCATAGTGAACATTTAGCTGTCATTGCTGATGTTGTCGTTGTCACTGTTACTTACCTCCTCCTTTGATAATGCCTAACGTGATCAGATGGAAGACTTGGATTTGAGCATCATAAGAAGGTAAATGGAAGTTGTTGTATCCAGAGCATGAGTTTATTTTAATGCTATTTAGACATAATAAGTTTATAAGCATCATAACTCTTAATAGCTTTGCAGGGGATGCAGGGCCCAAAGACCAGAAAACAATAAAGTGTTACCTTACTCCCAGTTTGCCATTGTATCTTGAGCAACATTCCCCTTAGCAACCTCATTGGAAGTGGTACCTGGCTCTTAGAGTGAGATCCAAATTTTCTTGAGTTCCCTGGTATAATGTCTCCTAATAATTTCCAACACTTAGTATCCTAATAATTTCCAATAATTTCCAATTTCCATACTTTTTATCACATAATTTTAACAAATTTAAAGATGTCAACCAATGTACATTAAGTTATCATGGTAAAGGAAAGATAACTACATGACTAATTCTAAATCCCAAGTGCCTACTTAAACACCATCAGAGAGTGGAGATGTCTGAGGCCAGACCTTAACCTGTATGAGGCTGATATCACCAAGGACATCCCTGATTCCTGCCCCCTCATTCCCTTTTTGCTCCTATTTCAGTAGATTTCTGAACCAGATGAGCTAATGTTCTGATCAAGAGATCACCCTTTTGCTTTTAAGAGAGAACATGTTTCTCTGACTAGATAGCAGGATGGGTGTTCCTGAGAGTCTGTTTCTCTGCACCAGGAATGGTGTTGGGATCAGCTGGGCCATGGTTACATTGACACTAACTCAATGTGTTAAAAGGCTCCAGGCTTAATTCCCAATCACCTATCACCAAGGAGAAGCCAAACTTTTACCTCTAGACTGCATTTAATTAGGCTATCAGTAGCCAACCTGACTGGTTAATTAGCATCAAAGAAAAAGAGCCCAGAGGTTCAACAGTGAGTCCTCTCTGGAGCCTCATTAAGAAAGCTGAGATTGGACCTGTCCCTCAGAGGCAGCTTCTGCAATGATGGTAGCTCAGAAACTTTTCTGACAACAATGTCTGAGTGAGGCTTCCTGGATTTCCCCCTAGGTTGCTCTCAAGGGACCACATTCTACTATAATTTTAGAACAGGGAAAGAAGATACCATAACAGAGACGTTGCTTCTTCCCATCTGAGGCCAATCCTCCAGGGCTGCATCGGAGGGAGCTACTGAGCAACCAGTTTTAGAATGAGAGCATTTTTAAACCAGTTTTAGTCAGAACTTTTTCCCTTGTGTTCTTTGAATAACGTTGTTCTTGAGGCATACAAATCAATTCCCCATTCTTTTTGATCTCCTAATTAAAAACCTATGTAATAGTGTCTATCTAAAGTCAGGTTCTCAGCCTCCTATGCACATTTAGAATCACCAGGGAGCTGTTAAGAAGATCCTGATGCCAAGGCCACACTGCAGACCAATTAAATCAGAATTTCTGAGGATGCAACCCAGGAATCAGTATTCTAAAGGTCCCAGGTGATTCCAATGAGCATCCAAGGCTGAGAATCACTGTTTTCTTTAGAGGACCCCCATTGGCTTTGTTACAGCCAATGTTGTGATTTTAGGGTTCAGTAGATTAGTGAACTTCTTCCCCTGTCTCCTAGGTATGTTTTTCTCTATCATAAGTTTTGGGGACTTGGGGGCATTTTTCAGTTTGTGTGTGTGTGTGTATCATTATTTGATATGAAGAGAAGACACAGAGAAAGCACTTTGTTAAAAATATTTTAATTCCATTTTTCTGGTCTTCCATATTTCTATTTTCAATTTTTTAAAATATTTTTTTATTTCAGCATATTATGGGGGTACAAATGTTAAGGTTACATATATTGCCCTTGCCCCACCCAAGTCAGAGCTTCAAGCATGTCCATCCCCCAGACGGTGTGCACCACACCCATTAGGTGTGTATATACCCATTCTTCCTCCCGCTTCCCACCTGCTCAACACCCGATGAATGTAATTACTATATGTTCACTTAAGTGTTGATCAGTTAATACCAATTTGATGGTGAATACATGTGGTGCTTGTTTTTCCATTCTTGGGATACTTCACTTAGGAGAATGGGTTCCAGTTCTATCCAGGATAATACAAGAGGTCCCAAATCACCATTGTTTTTTGTGACTGAGTAGAACTCCAAGGTATACATATACCATATTTTATTAATCCACTCATGTATTGACAGGCACCTGGGTTGTTTCCACATCTTTGCAATTGTGAATTGGACTGCAGTACGCATTCGAGTGCAGGTGTCTTTTTGATAAAATGACTTCTTTTCCTTTGAGTATATACCCAGTAGTGGGATTGCTAGATTGAATGGTAGGTCTACTTATAGTTCTTTGAGAAATCTCCATACTGTTTTCCAGATGGGTTGTACTAATTTTCAGTCCCACCAGCAGTGTATAAGTGTTCCTTTCTCCCTGCATCCACACCAGCATCTATTGTTTTTGGACTTTTTAATAAAAGCCATTCAACAGGAGTAGGGTGGTATCTCATTGTGGTTTTAATTTTCATTTCCCTGATGATTAGTGATGTTGAGCACATTTTTATATGTTTCTTGGCCTTTGTCTATCTTCTTTTGAAAAACTTCTGTTCATGTCTTTTGCTCACTTTTTAATGGGGTTGTTTGGTTTTTTCTTTTTTGTTTTTCTTGGTGATTTGTTTGAGTTCTTTGTAGATTCTGGATATTAGCCCTTTGTCAGCTGTATAGATTGCAAACACTTTTTTCCCATTCTGTAGGTTGTCTATTTGCTCTGTTGATTAGTTCCTTAGCTGTGCAGAAGCTTTTTAACTTAATCAAGTCTCATTTAATTATTTTTGTTGTTTTTAAGAAACTGCCAATTTTTTTCCAGACTGGCAAAAGCTTTCTTTAAATTTCCTTACATTCAGTTTTTCAAAATTTCATTAATTGTTCTAATCCACATTTATAAGTGCCTATACTATTGGCAATCCAAGAGAGGACACAAAGAAGAAGAAAACAACCTATATCCTTCCACATGATGAGCATGTGTGTAGGGTATTATGTTATATTAAAATTCTTAATTAAAATATGGTTCCAGCCCTTCCACAATATATAGCATGGGATTCAGTAATTTGTTGGGTTTTTTTGTTAATTCTCTTTTGGGAAAGACTATTCTAAGTGAGATTTTTTAACATCATCAAATTATAAGTAGAATATCTCTTAATTGTTCTGGGATTCCTGAGCCAGGAAATAATAATTGCAGAGCTTCAGATTGTGATAATATCCATTTTGTCTACGGCCATACCACCCTGAACGCACCCGATCTCGTCTGATCTCGGAAGCTAAGCAGGGTCGGGTCTGGTTAGTACTTGGATGGGAGATAATATCCATTTTGTTAAATAACATAAATAACTGCTTTCATTGGACTGTGGTGTCTCTGGGGAGATTATTGGTATTAGATCCTTTGTACGGTTGTTAAATATGGCAACCCTACAGTCCAGAAATAGGTCATTAAAGAATAGAACCTGGGTAAAGGAAAACATAGAAAAAAAAACTCTCCTCTGGGAGAGATAAATGTGCCCTAAGATTATTCTGCCAGAATAAGAAAAGAAAAGATCAGAATGAGTTCTCCTTAATAAAGAGGGCATTGCTGAGGCATCTAGGGATGGTGAGATCTGCAACCCACTTTTATGTTCTCTGCATGATGATTTTCTTGAATTACGTGCAAATCTTAGTGGAGTCTTTTAACACACAGCTTTGATCAGGGTGTGTCTTGAGAAGTAAAGGGAGGTAGCTTCAGTCTTACTTTGTGATGAAGCAAACCAGAGAAAATGGCAGCAACAGTACAAAGACAAGCTCACAGGAAGACAGAGCATGGGGGCTTGGCCCAGGAAAGCAGACTTTTCAAGGGAGGAGCAACTCCACTGATAGATAGAGACCTTGTAAATTTTCAGATTATGTATGTTCTATCATTAAAATTCACGCGAAGCTCTTATTCCATTTCACAAATATAAAATAATACTTTACTTGTTCCTCTTTCTAAAAATGAATTAAACTGGCATTTCCTCTGTTAATTCCATGCTATCACATACCATAACAATATGCTTTGAAAACACAGGTGTCAACAAGGGGGAGACTGTGAAGGATGTTGAGCAGAGAAGTGACCAAATAATTACAAAATTACTTGTAATTTATAAAGACCACTCTGGTCACCAGATGGAAGATAGAACGGGGTTGAGAAGATAGATTCCATTTGCCCATTTACCCTCTCTCCACCCCTGTCCACTCTGCTCTGTGCTCCACGAGGATGATGTATGTATCAAAAGGCTTCCTTTCCCTCTAGCCAATGCACAGTCCTGGTAGGAGAGCCAGAGGGAAGAAGGTAAGATCAGGGTATTTATTCCACTAACTTCCTTTCTGCTGATCACTGTAGGTTCCCTGTGCCCATCTACTGAAGGTCACAGCTCCTGCCAGGCAATTCACTCCACATGGCACCTCGTTCAAGTTCTGAGATACACTCCTGGGTAATTGTCCGTGCAGGTCTAGGGGTGTAACGGTTCCCTGCTGTTGCCAGCCCAAGGGTACTACATTGTCCCTTGACAATCTCCTTAAACTCTATCCTCACCCTTGAAATTAATACCTTTATCAATATTTTCTCATTTGGAGTGGTCCATTTCTTTCTTGCTAGGACTGAATATATAAGGCAAAAGATATGAGAGGCAGTTAGACCTATTAGGTGGTTGAGATAACCAAACGAGAGATGTTAAGCTCAGAGGGGGCAAGAAGAAGTGAAGGGCTATTTCCAGCTTCCTGGTTTTGACCACCAAGTGGACTGTAGTGCCAGTCAGGAAAAGGAAATATGCTGAGTATGGGAGTGGTAATAGATATTTCCAGTAGCTGGATATAAACATAAAGCTGGAGCTCAAAGATTGTTTGAAAATACACTGTGGGAAGGTAGAAAGACAGAGTGGAAGGAGGCTTAGTTTAGGAAAAGCAGATGTCCCTGCTTTGTCCCATCATTGCCCATCACCTGTCAGAAGTCCACACAGCCCACCTGCAGAGCTGCCTCACCACTGACTTCATCTCGCCAGGCTTGCCACTCCCCCAACTAGAGAATTTGCACCAGAAAGAGGAAGCTTCTGCAGAAAGCTTTGATAATTTCCTCTAAATCCATGAATATCCCGTTTCCTAGTAACTCTGTTCCCTTCTCTTCTCAACTTCCAGACAACCCAGCCCACCTCAGCCCAGGTCCCATTCCATTCAGCAAACATTACTGAGCACTTACTATGTGCTGTATGTGGTGTTAGCCACTGGAGATACATATATTAATAGGACATAGTCCCTGCCCTCAAAAGGGTTCACAGCCTAGTGGGGAGCTTCCACTCACCAGGCAGGACAAAGAGACAATCACAATACAGCGCAAGGGGCAATGACGGAGGGTTAGCAAAGTGCTATAGAAGGCAAAAAGCAACATGTGTTTGTTTAATTTTATCTAAGGAATTTATAAAAGCTTCACAAAAGAGGGGGCATCGGAAGCAGGCTTGAAAAGATGAGTGAAAATTTTCAAAATATAAAGGAGCAAGTTTGAAAAGTCCTTTCCATTTGGAATGTGTCAATTGCAGGTATCTGTGACTATCCAATGGAGTACAGATGGGTGCAGTCACCCAGAGCTCAGGAAAGAGCTCCTAATTTGGTCTTGCTATGGGCTGTTGGCCCTCACCGAATATCATATTGAAATATGATCCCCAGTGTTGCCGTGTTGGGAGATGGGGCCTGGTGGGAGGTGTTTGGGTCGTGGGGGAAGACCCCTCATGAAGAGATTAATGCCCACCCTCAGAGATGAGTGAGCATTCACACTATTAGTTCCCACGAGAGCGTTAAAAAGAGCCTGACAGCCCCCTCTTGCTTCCTCTCTTACCATGTGAACTCTGCACCTGCCAGCTCCCATTTCCTTCTACCATGAGTGGAGGCAGCCTGAGACCCTCCCCTGATGTAGATGCCCAATCTCGAACTTTACAGCCATCAGAATCATGAGCCAAATAAACCTTATTTTCTTTTAAATTACTCAGCCTCTGGTCTTCCTTTATAGCAACACACGATGGACTAAGACAGGTCCCCTACAGTGCCTGTCATCACAGGAACATACCTAGTTCCCAAGATACATCAGAGCTCTATCAACTAACCTTGTGGAACTGGGTGGAGCACGGAATGGGAATGGGAGTGAGTAGTGGATAGCATGGGGACAGTCATACCGTTATCATCATTAGTAGTATTTATTGAGTGATAACAACTATGTGCCAGGCAGGACTGGACGCATAATTTTTAGGGCTTAATGCAAAAGGAAAATTTGAGGTTCTGTTTCTCAAAAAATACTAAAAATTCAAAGACAGCAACAGCAAAGCATTAAACTAAGCCCCAGACCCTTGTAAGCACAGACAGCACAACCCATGAAGCAAGTCCTGGTGCCAGAAACTACTGCAAAACTAAAACCTCATTTAATAAGATGATAAGGCCAGGATTACTTTTATACCTATTTTATAAATAGGGAAACTGAGGCATGGGGCTGTCTAGTGAACTGCCTAGTGTCATATAACTAGTAAGGTATGGCAGGGATTTTAACTCAGACATTAACTCCAAAGCACATTCTCTTACCTCACATTGACTTCCTCCACTCTGCCCCAGTTCTCTGTCCTGCTACAAACCCAATATTCCATGCTTTCTGTACCTTCACATGTCAACATGCCAACCTCAGGATCATTCCTCTCTTCCTAGAGGTTAAGAAACTCACCCAAGATTGCATAGCTAGTGAGTGTAGAACTGGGATACAAAGTAAGACAATGCATTTGCAGAGCTTACCTCTTACCCTGTACACCAGAGTTCAGAAACAACTTACCACTTACCTCATACTGAGTAAACTCTTACTATTAATACCTTTTTTTAAAGTAAAAATTGTGGGTATCCTAGAAATATACCCACATAAATACAATCAACTGATTTTTGACAAAAGAGAGAAGGCATTTGATAATAAAGAAAAGATAGTCTTTTCAACAAATGCTGCTGGAAAAACTAGACATGCAAATGCAAAAATAAATGAATCTAGACACAGATTTTACACCCTTTAAAAATATTAATTCAAAATAGATCATAGAGCCAAATATAAAATGTAAAACAATAAAATTCTTAGAAGATAACATAATGAAAACCTAGATGACTTTGGCATAGTGATAACTTTTTAGATACAACACCAAAGACGATATCCAGAAAGAAATAACTGATAAGCAGGAATTAATTAAAATTTAAACCTACTTCTCTGGTAAAGATAGTTTCAAGAGAATAAGAAGACAAGCCACAAACTGGGTGAAAATATTTGCAAAACACATATCAAATAAAGGACTCCTATCTAAACTATACAAAGATTTCTTAAAACTCAACAATTAAGAGGTAAATTCACATCTAATGGGTATAGTGTGCAATGTCTGGGGGGTGAGTACACTTGTAGCTCTGACTTGGGTGGTGCAAAGGCAATATATGTAACCAACGTGTTTGTACTCCTGTAATATTCTCAAAATTAAATAAAAACCCAACAATAAGAAAATAAGTAACCCTCTTGAAAAATTGGCAAAGATCTAAACAGACCCCACATCAAAGAAAATATGCTGATGGCAAATAAACATGAAAAATGCCCCACATCATATGTCATTAGGGAAAAGCAAACTAAAACAACAAGATACCACTACATAGATAATAAAAGGGCCAAAATCAAGAACAGTGGCAATACCAAATGCAGGATTAGGATGTGGAGCAACAAGAATTCTCATTCATTGCTAGTGGGAATGCAAAATGGTATAGTCACCTTGGAAGAGAGTTGACAATTTCTTACAAAACTAACATACTCTTACCATAACGGTCCAGTAATCCTGCTTTTGGCATTTATGCAAGTAAGTTTAAAACTTGTGTCCACACACAAACCTCCACAGACATTTATAGCAGCTTTATTCCTAGCTGCCAAAACTCAAAAGCAACCACGTTTTCCTTCTGTAGATAAGTGAATAAATGAACTGTGTTACGTCCAGACAATAGAATGTTATTCAGTGCTGAAAAGAAATGAGCTATCAAGCAATTAAAAGACACAGAGGAACCTTAAATGCATATTACTAAGTGAAAGAAGTCAATCTGAAAAACCAACCATACTGTATGATTCCAACTATATGACATTCTGGAAAGGGCAAAACTACAGAGATAGTAGAGATATTAGTGCTTATCACAGGTTAAGGGGGAGGAGGGGATGAACAGGTGAAGCATGAAAGATTTCTATGGCAGTGAAACTATTCTGTATGATACTATATTGGTGGACACATTACATTACACATTTGTCAAAACCCATTAGGATGCACAACACCAAGAATGAACCCTATGTAATCTATAAAGTTGGATGATAATGAGGTGTCAAAATAAGCTCACCAATTGTGACAAATGTGCACCTCTGGTGTGGGGGTGCTGACGGGGGAGGAGGCTGCATTTGTTGGGGGGTGGCAAAGAGAGTAACTCTCTGTACTTTCTGACCAGTTTTCTTGTGAAACTAAAACTACTCTAAAAAAATTAAGTCTATTTAAAAGGAAAAAGAAAACATCAATCTAAAAGTTGTGATTGCTGTGCCATTTACAGATGAGGACAATGTGGGTTAGTGATAAAAAATAACTTGTCCAAATTCACCCACTTGGTAATTAGGAAAACTGGTATTCATATAGAAGTGATCTGACTTAAGAAATTGAAGTAATAAAATGTTTAAGAAGGTAGATGAAACAAAAAAAATTGAGGCTCAGAAAGGTTAAGTATTTGCAAAATCTACACAGCTTGTCAGATGCAGAGCCAGCATTAGAATCTATTCCATCTGGTCTCCGGCCTGAACCTCCAAGCCCTTCCCCATAACTCTACACCTGCAGTTAGATACAGTCACACATGCAGACACAAAGCCTCAGGGATGTTGGGGGCCATCACTTCTCTTTCCAGGTATGCACAGCTAAGCGAAAGATTACACACATGTACATGGACTACATACATGGGCACAAATACATATGTGCATAGAGGACACGTATGTGCACGAACACATCTCCATCCCTGTTAGCACATGGCTCTAATTCCCTTTCCTGTTGTAAGAGGCTACACTCTGGAGCCCAGGCCAACCACAGAGCTCAGTGAGGGCATCAGTAATGTTCTTCCCTCCTGGGAAGACCACAGGGCCAATCGTCCCAGGGCTCTGGCATATGGAGAGGACAGGCCCCTGGGTCTCCCTTTCTGTCACCAATTCCCACTAGAGGTGGAGAAGAATCATTATTTTCCTGAGACTAGATCTGTACCTCAAGAGACCTCCTTCCTCAGAGATTCAGAGCCTGATCTTAACCCTCTGGCAGGCCTACAAACCTCTTTAGAACCCTGAATCTCCTCTGTCAAGCCCACAGGTAGGCAGGCTGAGGGGTCTTTGGTAATAGGGACTGTGGGGTCAACATCTTCATGTACTCTTCTTTTCCTGATTCTGTCTTTGCTCCTCCATCCCAAAAGCCAGAAAATATGGTCTTTCCCTATATTTTTTCCTTTTTCTGTTTTTGATCAAGTAAACATTTGAAGTACCCACTCTGCTCAAGACACTGTCCTAGGCACTGTCTCCTGCCCTTAAGGGGTGCAACCTACATTGGAACACAAGATTCACAGAGTTATCTCCTCCAGGAAACTGGATCAACAGGGGGACGAAATGACAGAAAGTTAGGAAAATGCAGGGGTTAAAAGCACACACTCTGGGACTGGAAGCTACCACCATCTGACTGGGTAACTCTAGGCAGGCCATTTAGGTTCTCTGTACCTCACTTATGTTATCTGTAGAAGAGGGTGTTGTACAAACTAAATGACATAATGTAGGCAAAGTTCTAGAGCAGTGCCAGGCAATAGTAGGAAGTCATATTCAACTCAGGATGAGACAGAATTTTTCTAACTCAGAGCTATTCCACAAGGGACTGGGCCACCTCCCGATATTTGAGCTCCCCATCTCTGGAACTGTGGAAATTCTACAGTCACTTTCCTGGGATGCCAAAATGACAAAAGTGAAAGGCAGAGGGATCTAAAACTCCACGATGCCCAAACGAAGTTCTCTGAGAATCCACAGCTCCTCTCCTCGTGTTCCCGGATACATAGTCTTTACTTTCTGGGTTAAGAGCTGCACTTTTGAATACTGGCTGGTCACAGGTAAGTGAGGCATCAGCAGGAAATGAAACCTTTAAAGTTTAACTCATTGAATTATTGAGAGAGAGAGGCAGAGCCAGGTATCCTGGAAACAAGTGATTTCCAGGAGAAAAGAGGCAGAAAGAAAAACTGAAAAAGAAGTTAGCTGAGAACATCCAGAGCTGTATAAATTGATTCAGTCATGAATATGAGGGCCCTCATCTGCCCAGGAAAGCTTTCAACCTAAACTAAGTAGGAAACAAGCAATTAGGCTGAGATATCACCTTCTCTAAAGCCAGAAAACATGAAGTAAAGCTCCAATCTGACACAGGAATAAAAGCTATGGGTAGAAAGGAGAGATTTCAGAGAACTGAAAAGAGAAGGACCAGTCTAAAAAGGACCCTGCCGAATCCTTAAGCAGCACGTAACTCTGCAAGGGGAGGATGCACCCCACACTGCCAATCTTGTTGTCTAACTGCCGACGCTGAGAAGGGGGTAGACAGGCAGAAGCTGGGTTTCCAAAATCCTAAACCCAGGAGAGATGCCAAGACCAGGTGCTGTTGCTGCAAATCAGCTGTTGTTTGTTCAAACCTGACAGAGCTGAGGTCCAAAGTTTCCTACAGCCTTTCCTCTCAAAAAGCAAGGAAGAGAGGAAAGCACATGACTTTGTGGAGTGGGAGGCAGAAATGGGAGTAGGAAGGAAGGAAATCGAAAGGATCCCCAGTGTGGGAGCAAAGGATGGAAAAGGAGGAATGGCCAGCAAGGAGGCTCAAGGCACCGAGCAGTAAGAGGACCTCTGCATGCAGAGGACACCCCAGCTTAGCTCTGCACTGCATGTGTGTGGTTTGGGAAGAGGCATGATAGAGCAGTTTAAAACAGGTAATTTGGAGTAAGGTGTGCCTGGGCTTGAGTCTTAGATTTACCACTCCCCAGCTCTGTGACTCTCTGAACTTCAGTTTTCTTATCTGTAAAAGGGAGAAATGAGTGTGTTTACATCATAGTGTTATTGTGGGGATAAGATGAGGCAAGTGCTAAGGACAGATCCTGCCTAATAAATTTTAGTTGATTTTTTTCCTAAACTGATTAACTACTTACTTTCTGACTGTTCTTGTTCATTCAGAAAAGCAGGGCCATGGGTGATGGGAAGCTTTCCCACCAGGGCACAGCCCATCCTGCATATTTATCCAATTTGGGAAGTGCCTTCTATAGCTGCCAGTTTGTGCTCCCTGGTTCCATGTGAGCTAGAGACTAAGAGGAGGACCCTGCATGAGTGATGGGTAAGCAAAGAAAGGAAAACCAACCTTAGATGACAAATGTCCACAATGTGGAAATTCCAATGAAGAAACGTGAAAAGTATAGAAATAGCCTATATTTCCTGTCTGTCAAGGAAGGGAGTAAATGCTCATAAAGTGGGATGTTGTGATTTAAAATGCTTAGAAAGACTCCCAGTCCCTCCTGGTCCTTCCCAACCACTAACTGATGGCAAGACCCATCATTAAAATGTCATTCCTTTAGCTTATTGTGTGAGCAATAATGCTAACCACCTGTAGCAGGGTTTTCCAAACTCTCGCTCAACTGTTACTTGAGTTTCCAAATGACAGTGGTAGACAGGGCAGAAAGTAGCATACACATGCAAGCACACCATCATCTATAGGAAAGTGAAATGACTTGCCTAAGGCACGAGGAAATATACAATGTTGTCAGATCCAGCTACATCGGAAGGAGCTAGGCTACTGCCCCTGAGTAAATCACATTGATTTGGGAAATTCCAAGTTCAAATCCAAGGCAATCAGATAGCCCTTCACAACCAGGGCAAACTATCTCCCAGGAGTGAGGCTGAAAGACACAGAAAAAGAAATGGGGAATGAGTCCAGAGAGTCAAATGAATACATTGCCCAAGAGCAGGATGAAGGACAGGTGCCTCAAATTAGAAGTACCTATTAAGATTTTTCAATGATAAACCCCAAGCTAGCATTTCATATCTCAGAATCTATTCTACACCATAGACATTCTCTCATGAATGCCAAATACATATATACACAAAAATGACCATTGTAACAGTCTGTTGCGGGGGAGCATTATGGGTAGTATAATCCCAGTTCTGTATTTAGTGTGTATATAGATATATATAGAGAAAAAAATTTAAAATAAGCATGCAACTCTGTGGTTTGGTAAGTAAAATTATAGAGAAATTTCACCTTTTTAATTACAATATTAATACAAAGAATCATGTGTCCCTTAATTTAATTTTATTTTTTTTATTCCAAGTGGCCTGTGAAAATGCCATGTCCCTTAATTTTAAATGCAAATAATATAATCTCACCACAAAAATATGTTAGTAATGCAGGATAACACATATGTTAATTAGCTCTATTTAGCCATTCTACAATGTAAACATATTTCAAAACATCAGGTTGTAAACCCTAAATACACTATTTTTATTTTGTCAAATAAATAAATGATATATAACATAAAATTAAATATGGAATTTACTCCTCACTCCATCCCTCCAATCTCAATTCTTCAGAAGGTAACCACATACACATCAACACACACACCATGATAAATACAACATATAAAAGAGATTATTGCGGGCACGGTGGCTCACGCCTGTAATCCTAGCACTCTGGGAGGCCGAGGCGGGTGGATCGCTCAAGGTCAGGAATTCGAAACCAGCCTGAGCAAGAGTGAGACCTCGTTTCTACTAAAAAAAAAAAAAATAGAAACAAATTGATTGGACAACTAAAAAATATAGAAAAAAATTAGGTGGGCATGGTGGCACATGCCTGTAGTCCCAGCTACTCAGGAGGCTGAGACAGGAGGATTGCTTGAGCCCAGGAGTTTGAAGTTGCTGTGAGCTAGGCTGATGCCACGGAACTCTAGCCTGGGAAACAGAGTGAGACTCTGTCTCAAAAAAAAAAAAAAAAAAAAGAGAGATTATTTGCTTTACAAGAATAGGATTATTGTATGTGCACTGTTCTGCAACTTGCTTTTGCCATCTTATAAAATATCACAGGCAGTACTTGAATAGATACAGCTTGTCAATGAATAGCTCCAGCTCTGCCTGAATTCAAATCCCAGCTCTACCACGTCCTAACTGTGGAATCTGGTAAATCATCTAACTGTGCTAAACTCTAATTTTTTATTCTGTAAAATTGGAATAATTATATTGCCAATCACTTAGGTTTTGGAGAAAATAAAATGATAAAAAACATGCGAAGCACCTAACTCAGTGTGTGGCATATACCGAGTACTAATAAATGTGGGCTAACATTAGCCATCTTATTTCTTTGGAGATTGCATGATATTGAGTAATAAAAATGTACTATGCATTGTTTAATACTTCACCTACATGTGAATATTTAGGTAGTTTCCTCTATGACTTGTTTTGTTTGGTTGGTTGGTTTGCTTTTGTATTAAAAGAAAAGCTACAATAAAAATGTGTCTACATCTCTATTATTAAAAAAAATGTGACTATTTTCTAAAGGATAGATTTCTGTAAGTAGAACCATTGGATAAAAAGATGTAGATTTTCCATTCCAATAGAGACTACTAAAAAGCCTATACTGATTTACGCTCTTATTACCAGTATATGTGAGGGTCAATTTCCCTTTGCATATTATTCTCAAAAATGTACTGCCAATCTGATGGGTGAAAATTTTATTTCAGTCTAATTCGTATTTTCTGATTACCAATGAGTTTGAAAATCTTGGTATACATTTTCTTTGGTAACTGCATTGCAGATATTTTCTTTGAGTTAATGGTTTACATTTTGGCCTTGCTTATGATCTCTTGATATAATTTTCACATTTTTGAGTGCAGTATTTTTTCACTCTTGCTTTTACATTTCATTTCTTGTTTGGAATGGCATTCCCATCCTAAGACCATAAAAACATGCTCCTTGAATTTTGGCTAATACTTATTTTATGGTTTGTAACTTTTTTACTTTTAGATTAGAAGGATGAAATTGTCATCATTTTTAGGTGCCATGATACTGTCTGGATTTTATTTTTATGTGTGGGTTAAGTAGAAATCTAGGCTTATCTTTTCCAAATATTCCAATTATTAAAAATATCTTTAATAGTCCATCTTTTCTCATTGCTATGAAATAAATATTATATATTATGTTTAATATATATCATGATTGAAATACATGTATAAGTACAGGTACACAAAATTCTTTTTATTGAGCAATTTTTGGATTTTTCCATGTGTGTCATTGTCTTATTGTTTTTCATTATTCTCTGCTTTGAATTGGAGTTAGAAAAGCTTCCTGTCATTATTCTAATTTTTTCAAAATTATCGTATCTGTCCTTAGCCATTTAATACTGTAGATGGATTTAAATAACTAATCTTGATTACAGATTCTATATCTGGTATTACTTCTATTCTAACTGGCATCCTTGGACCAAAAAATTATAATTAAAGTATCCAGATTATATTAGCCAAAGAGAAATGCTTAAACAAACATTAAGCAGGTTTTTCTTTGAAGACTTAAGGAAGTCTCACCTGAATTCTGTACATACCAAGGAGCACTGATTAATTCTGATGCTTATATTTGTCCTATCTCAACTAACACTATCACTATGGAACTACAAGCAAGAGAGAAAACTCATTCATGGGGATCCCTTGTAGGAAACCAACCTTATTCTATGTGGGACCCAGAAACCACTTCCCCTGATCGAAAAACTTAAAAAATCTAAGCAGTTGGTCAAGACACAACCTAAGAAGAAAATATAAAAAGTAAAAGGAGAAGAACTCAGACAAATTAGGTTGCATAGAAGTTCCCATGAATTTTCTGTGGAAAACATATAGCTACTAATTTAGAAGGCAGTTTGGAGACTTTTAACTTTTACCTTGCCGAATTTTACTGTTGGTTTATCTGTAGTTTCTGAAACTAAATATTCCTTACAAACACAACAAATAGCAGTGGGCTACTTCTAGAGGCTGGAGGATAGAGAAGCAGCTGTCTTGATCAAATTGCCCTTTGCATCTCTCCTACGGCTTCTCCAAACCCTATCCAGGAAGTCCAGAGACATGGAGTTAAAGAACTACAGCAGCAGCAGCACCTCAGACTTCATCCTCCTGGGCCTCTCCTCCAACCCTCAGCTGCAGAAGCCCCTCTTTGCCATCTTCTTCATCATGTACCTGGTCACCGTGGTGGGAAATGTGCTCATCATCCTGGCCATCCACTCTGACTCCAGGCTCCATACCCCCATGTACTTCTTCCTCAGCAACTTGTCTTTCATGGATATCTGCTTCACA